>JADLZN010004664.1:7046-190951 GCA_018155175.1 Sinocyclocheilus anophthalmus
AACGTACGTATTTTTTTCAATTGATGTCTGGGTCATAGGTACTGTAAATAAATCTAGCTCAGATTTAATACATTCCTCCGACATGTTGTGGAATAGGGCCATGTTTAGAAAATAGTCTTCAGGGGTCTTTTGACACGGACGGATTTCTTTACACGTTTCGCACGGACACGTCGTATGCGTTTTGCACCTGTACGTCTCTTACTAGTACGTTTAGACTTCTTCACGTGGCCACGCCCCCTACGCATACGCACCCCGGGTGGTTTAAATGACCCTCGTGACATAACCATTAACCCGTTGCCGTTTTGTCCGTTATTATTATTATTATTGTTATACGATCTCGATAGGGCTGTGGTTACAACGTCACTAGCTATATTTCTTGCAACAGTTTTTAGATGCGGTTTTGCTATACTAAAACCTCTTTTCAACAGAGGTAGATCTGTCCTGAAAAGCGCTCTAAAAATACCACCTAACCCCGATCCGTACATAACCGGTCCACCTGCATACCCCGGTAACCCGTTACCGGCTTGGTTCCGGTAGTATGCAACATATCGTTCCGGGTCCATAATTGTGCAATAGTTTTGTTAAAACAAAAAAAAACCTATTTCACCTGTCTGAAGTGAAGTTTAGCAACAACTTTACCGTAAGTGAAACGTACGTGCTTGTTCTGGTCATCTTTAACCTCGATGCAAATGTCTGTAATATTAGATTCACAGCTACATAATGTGGTTTATCGAATCTAACACTGACGAAGTCATTAGATGCCCCATCTATATGTACAGTTCTCAGTAGTGGTACATATGAATCACCGACTGGTTGATACTCGATCATATCAGTGTATATATACATGCTATAATATGACCCTCTTATGTCAGCCTGATGTGGTGCATACGTCACAACAGGTGCACCATCAAAATGAGCATCGCCAGGTTGATTTACAGATCCTAGAGCCACACTCGGTTTTAAACCTAAAATAATAGCCAACTTCCCGTAAAATACCAAAGATGTGTTCGCCGGTGCTTTTAGAAATATCCTATTTTTGATGTGGTCATACCCAAGAGTCACTCGCGGCGGTAGATTAGCATTTATCTCTCTAACCAGAAACAATACATCCTCGTAATACCCCGGTTTTAACGTATTACATACTTTAGATATGTTTTGAAGGTTTTTTTCTTTAATGTAGATAATCACACCCTCACCCTCTTCGTAATTTTTCTCATCATAACCCAGTATATTGGGGGTGGTGTTAATAATAAATGGTGCATCCTCCTCATTAAAAGTGTACCAGGAAATAGGGTAGTAAAATTCGATTAATCCGACTTCCCATTGACCTTTGAGGTTCATGCTTTTCGCTAGTCTTGTTTTGTAATTAGAAATACTATTATCAGGATATACATCCATTGATGCGTTGCATGGTAGCGTAACAAAAAATCCTCCCTCGCCCATGATGCAGATTTTCACAAATGCTGCTTATGACAACCACATTGTTACTTTAAGGGATTCTGTATGTCCGCGATCTCCCGTTCTGGCAGCCATGAGGAAAATTTAGGTGGCCACCCCCGCCATTTGACAAGACAAAGCACCTTGCGACCACTCTTTTTTCAATCTAAAATCTTTTCTATTTTAAACGACTTATCTTGATTCACAATAATTTTTTGTAATTCTTTTTCATAAAAACACCCTTCGATAACCTCCCCATCGTAATCTTGTAATCTGTACACAGGTGGTGTCCGAGGTATACACCTCGGACACCACCTATAGTGAAAAACTCTTCGGTGTAATTCTGCTCATAGCCCTTAGAAAATAAGTTTCTAATTTTAGATACCCTAACAACATTACCTATTTTATACCTAAAGACAGTTGGGCCTTTATGCAGCTTTCCGTACAAATTATTAAACACGACCTCTTCATTTTCTTTATGAACGTCTAAAGGCCGCATTTTAATGCTTTTGTGATAACTTGCGTTATATCCGTCTATAAGATCTTATAAGATATCGTAGTAACGCTTTGAATTGATGGCTGTTAAAAATCTAGCCATTCTTGATCGAAGAGTCCGGTTAAAACGTTCAACTACGGATGCTTTTACATCACTTGCTGTAGCGAAATGATGTATGTTATGCTTTTTCATCAGTTGTTGGAAATGTTTGTTAAAAAATTCAGTGCCTTTATCGGTCTGTAATTTTTGCGGTACACGTCTTTCTTTGAGTATAGATGTGAACGCTTTCGTAACCTCCGGCCCTGTCTTATTCTTCAGCGGGCGAGCCCAAGCGTACTTACTGAAAACGTCTATGCAAGTCAGTAAAAACTTAATATCGTCGTTTTCTTTCGAATAAGCAGTCATGTCAACCAGATCTGCTTGAAACTGTACATCTTTCCCGTACACCACCACTCTATTCTGCTTGTATTTAATAGGTGCGGTTCTGTGTAATGTATAAGCATCCTGAGCGGATAACCAATCCGACACTTCTTTATCCTTCAGAGTTACACCGTATTCCTGTAGCACACCCCGTTTTAAGCGCTCTTTACCCCCCAAAGAACCGGGGTTCGTAGGGTTGTAGTACACTTTTTTCATTAATTCAGACATCTCACCCTCACTGTTTTTCAGAAAATAATGACAGAGTGATTAGCGTCAAAAGGTTTTTATTTGCAATAGAGGACACACACAAACGTTAAATATGATTGGTTATACAATAACATTATATATCATCTAGATAACGAAGGAATTTCAGGCACATTACAACATTTTTCACTATCATGTATTCAACTAACATGTCAATAATTCTACATACATCCAACGGATCGTTTCTTGACAACAACAACATTACACACACATCGGTTACATAAGTACAGAGACATAAAATGTTACCTATTTTAAGACTTTCTTCACATTCAGGCATGTGTTCGAGAATGTTTTTAACAGTCATACGGGGGTTATAACCATTTGCGATACATTGGGTTGTCATAACACACCAATCGTTCGACATACCCCTCACAATACATATTTGATTTTTTAAATTTCAGTTAAACGTTTATTATACACATAACATTCATGATCATCATCGGTAATCTTATACAATAAACATATAATCTCGCTCTTAATTCGTTGTTTAAATAAGAGCTTTGTCAGCCTGGTCGTGTTGCAGAGGTTCCCCATGACATTGGTTACTCAGAGTCCGTAGCTGCACTCTTCTTCCAGCTGTCAACCGCGTCGTAAACGGCCTGCTCGCAGGTTTCATCCACAAGTTTCGTCCTGAGTTCAGCCAAGCCTTCCACTATGTACATCTCATCTCTGAGCTCACACAGAACGGTGTCGACAACACCCTGAATTCTTTGCAGATGCGGTGTTAAACCGAACAGCTTCAAGGTTCGGGCCAGAATGAGGTTTAGATCAGGTTTAGACAGTTTATGAGACAGTTGTTCAAAACACCCCAGAAAATAGTACGCAGGTGCCTCATAGAGACATGAATGTTGTGTTTGCAAAGGATGATCGACCTGACAACCATAACAATCTTTCTTCAGCTGTCTGTCAACCAGATGCTCCAGAATTATGGCAACAACAGCTTTAATGAGCTTATGACCGGTCACACCGATGCAGCCGTCGACTGTGTCCGAGACGCTTCAGTAGTTGTAGCGTCAGATGATCCAGCGTGAGGAGGCCTGTACTTTGCCAGGAAAGAGAGATTATGGTAACCGAGTTCTGTACAGAATTTGTTCACCCATTGGCCGGCGACGTCCCCGGCGCGGATGCGGAGTCGTCGCATACAAAACTAGGAGGAGCTGAAGTATTTTCTTGGGTCATGTTGCTGGCGATATCGCTTGAAGTGTATTTTTCCTCTGAGAGTACGGGGTCGTCTGTATTTAATGATTATAGAATGTAGGCGGAGCTACGTGAACTCCTCTCCGACTGGACACGCACCATTCAGGGTGAAACAATCTCACTTTTATGTTGTTGTATCTGTCAAACGCCTCGCACCACTTAAACAATTTGTCTATCTTACCGAATATGTCTTCTAACGCAGACACGTCTTTCCATTGAAACAAAAATTTAATGGTATAGTATTTGAGATGATCCTCTTCAGATATTGGCCATGCTGGTCCGAGCTGTGGTCGCTACAAAGTATATAAATGTAATCATCAGCGTACTTGTTAACGTGATCCCCAAGTACTCTGTACCTCATACCTGGTGTGATACCATTCCATTCCCCTATGAACAGAGGTTCATCGCATCCGTCTTTTAGATCACGCCAGACGTAGTTGTAAAATAAACACCAATCTTTTACGGTGAAAAACAGCTCAGGGTCGTCGCACGTATCGTAAGTGAATCTCTCATCATTGTCCACGGTACTCAGTCTGACCTCCCGGTTGTTCTTGTCAAAGTTGTAACTGCAAATACGGTTACCGGATAAATGAAACTCATACTTAACATTATCCAAAGTTTCGTGGAGGAATTTGGCCAGACACGGACCATGTTTCAACTTCCTCGGTGCCAGAGTAAGATCGCTCATAGCAGCCTCAACACTCTTCTCAGGAGTTTTAGGGGATGATGCCTCAGCCATTGTTACAGAATAATATCCTATTTTACCAATTCACAAAAATACCGTTTGTATTTTGCGGCTAGGTAAGGAGGTTATTCTCAACAGAAACCCCTTTTAAACACGTTAGACCCCCGGTTTGGGTGATTAACACACCATCGTTGTTAGGGGAGGGGTGTAGGTGCGGCCAGAGAGGTGCGCTCCTGAGCTCATTCTGAGTTTTGACAGCTACGCGTGAGGATGAACTGACGGAAAACAACGTAAGATGAGAGGGTCTTTTTTCTTTTGTTTAACTTGTGAAAAACTCTAACTAGTTTTAAATTGTAATGGTAGAGTGCAACATAGACTTTGCCAAGTATCTTATTGCTTAACGGTCTGATATTTTTTGTTTTGTTTTTGTTTTAGATGGTAAGATAAGTCAGCATTTTTTTTTTTCTTTTCTAACAGGTAACAAACTCTCAAACTTTTAAAAACGTAACTGCCGTATTGTTTAACGAACGTATCTGATATATATATAATGTGTGTATATATAGATATATTTTTTTTTTTTTTTTTTTTAGATCACGGTGAGATGTCAGCAATTTTTTATTTTATTTTATAACCGGTAACAAACTCTCAAACTTTTAAACTGTAATGTTACAAGATTTTGACTGCACGTACTTTTTAACAAACTATCTGGAAGGATACTTTTTGTTTCAGATCATGGTGACAAGTCACCATTTTTATTTCATTTTCTAACCGGTAACAAACTCTAAATAATTTTTAAATTGTAACAGAAAAACTGCCGCATTGTTTAACGAACTATCTGATACTTTTCTCTTTTTTGTTTGTGTTTAGATAGATGGATAGCGGCCTAGTTTTCATTTTATTTTCTAACTTGCAACAAAACTCTAACTAGTTTTAAATTAACAACACTTAAATATCCGTCTTAACCCCCTGGTTTTTACTCTTTTCTGGAAACACAGACATTACATTGCTTATATATTTTTTATATAGTTTGATGATTTTCTTGAAAAGTATGTATGTGTGTGTGTGTGTGTGAAAACTTTAATAAAAACTTCCCTTACCCCAGTTTAATAAGCATATCACGTTTCACAATTTAAAGTTTAAAGCACATAGTTAAAAACAATTAACCCACACAAAAAACACTTTCCCAAACAATCATAAATTCCATGGGAGCATTGGGGTGGATAAACAGATGGCCGGGTTAGATGGGTGGGGGTGTACAGAAACAGGTGTCCAAACAGGTGTCCATTTATGATAGGAGGAGGGGGGGTTTATGAGGGGCAATAAATCAAACTTTTTGACACATAGTAGCCTATACTCTCTCTAACTTGTGTTTTAGGAACTCTGTGTTGTTATTATAGCATATTGACATGTGGCCTTAGTTTCATAAACCTCAAGGCTCTGTTGTAAAAAGAGTCTCTTAACCCTATTTCTTACATAACATCACCAAAATACTCTCCATCATACAAAAACTTTCCTGAAGTCCCAGAGCGTCAAGTACTCTCAGTTCTCACACAAGAACACACACAATGAGAGCAGCTAGGAAGCCCTTGCCTCTCAGGATAGAAACACTGTGTTTCCAAAAACTCTGTTTGTTACCCTACTTCACACTCACTCCAAACAACCAATCAACAAATCCATCAAAAAACCAACATGGAGTGGCCACTGGTTCAAATGCACTTCACATCGATTGTCTTTTAATTATTTATCCAACATACTACTGATATTTTTAACTTGTACGAGACAAAGCCTAACCACCATGCACATAGTTTCATAAATGCATGGCTGAAAAACAGTCCTTTAACCAACAGCACATGTGCTTCTACGAGAATTTAAAGAAGATGTTTAGGATTTGGTTATGAGCTCAAAATATGCCCATATATGCACTCTTAACTGCACTAAATAGAACCCTGCAAAGTGCTCCATGTTTTTTTCTAAACATAACAAACTGTAAGCTTGATCGCAATTTGCTTTGCTAAATCTATAAATGATTTACTAGATCATAGCTTATCTTGCCACCAAAATGTTATTAGAATCAGTAAAAATGATAAAGCATCACATGCATTAGCATGCACAGCTGTGCAGACTGTTAGTGTGAGATCATGTGTACGCCTCACGTACAGGGATGCAGAGTCAGTGTGCTTAAATGGGGAGAACACAAACAGACTCGGCGTTAATCTGTGTTCGCTTAAATTTTTGATGAAACGTCTGCGGCTGAGGTGAAATCAGATATTTTGTAGAGGTTTTTTTTTTCTGCGTGTCTACTGGAAGATCTCTAAAACAGCATGCCTTTGGGAGCGGCTGCTTGTGGACATGAAGCGAGCGATCGGTGTCACATTTGCTGAGAAGCAGCGTTTGACTAATGAGCGCCGATGACAGGGTTGTGGAGAGGTGCTTGCTGAGCGGAACACATTTGTTTCTCCCTGGTCTAGCGAGAGGCCTGTCAGACACAGAAAAATGACCAGCAGTCAGCCCCAAGGTGCCCTCCCTGTACTGGCAAATTGACAAATTGACCAAAGGGGACCAGTTTGGCTCAGAATCGCCTATGAGATTAAGATGTTTTGAGCATTTGTAATCAGCGGCATAATGAAATTTGTGATTAAAGCTGGATACATTGCACTTGTGTGGATACACTGTAAAACATGAGTAGCAGAATAGCGGTGAAATGGCAGTAAAGGTCAATGTTATGTTGATGAATTGGAACATTTTTGTCAACGAACATTTTCCAGGAATAATATACAACAGCGATAAATACATTAACCGTGATCACGCCTGTAGTATATGCAGAGTAATTCTATCAATTACTGGTCATGCGGGTGTACGGTCTACAGAACAATGCGAAAATAGCTCTCTATAGATCTCATCCCTTAGTGTCAAAAATCAATAGTAATAAAGTTACAAAAGACATAAACAGTTGTGTGGGTTGTTATTGTCAATGCCACTCCAGGGAATGACATACCTTGGGCAGAGGAAGAAGGGGCGTAATGAAAAATGCGCCATTACTAGGATTTCTCTATTACGTGTATCCCTGCAGACAACTGTCGACAGCTGCTAATTCATTACAGGCTGATATCATGGGAATGCGTGTAACATGCTAACTGAATTCATTAGTTTGAAAATAATCAACAGAGGGTGATCCAAATGCATACGTACAGATGTTTGTGCATTTACTGTATCAGAGTTTCTTCAGCTTCAGGCACTTTTTGATCCCAGAGGGGGTTTTGTATGCAAACTAAGAGGTTTAAACTTCTTTTTGTGACATGAATTTTACATCAAAACTGTCTCAGAAAAGTTTTAGCATGCTTTCATCATTTAAATGTGGTACTTTTAAAAAAGCAATTTGAAAATTTGATGTGTAACTATAGATTAGCAATTCCACACTTAGCAATTATTGGGCCCTCGGTCTTCCTCGGTTGAAATTGTGCCCCAAAAGTTCAAGCTGTATCACTTTATTGGCAGGCCTGTACATGTATACATAGATTGCTTTAAATTTGTCAGACCCAGCAAATCTGTCAGAAAATATGAATTGTTCAATTTTAAATTATTATAATCTAAATGAAGAGTGAAATAAGCACATCATTTAAAAATTTTTCAGCTGCCCTATTTCCAATTTCCAACAAACCAAACAATTTGGCACCTAACAAAGTTTTTTCAAAAGTTTGTGTAGGAGACATCAGTGTCAAGAAAAATCAAGGTAAACATCACTTCTGAACAGAATATTTCTATTGTGCATGATTTTCAATCAAGCTGTAATTTTCTCAAATCATCCAAAAAGTGTGAAACATGGTTTAATTGTGTGCATTGAGGATGCTACTGGTGAAATTAGCCTTTGCAAGACAAATGAGACAGGTGTTTTATTCCAAATATCTTCAAAATGTCATGTCTAACTGCCATTACAAAATTTGATCACACTACATCATTTGAGATGCGATGGAAACGACAATGCAGTGGAACATTTCATAACTTTCATTAGGGAAAAAAGGGATACATGTCCACACTTAATACATTATATAGATTAAATACACTGGTGAAAGTTTGTAAAGCATTTTGAGAGTGTTTCTTTTCTAAAAGTCTACAAGACTAAAAGTGTCCTTAGTTTAAGAAACACTTGTATAGGCAAGGCAAGGCAAGTTTATTTATATAGCACATTTCATGCACAATGGTCATTGAAAGTGCTTTACATAAAAGAAAAGAAAATAATAAAAAAAAATGATCACAACAATAAAACAAGGACTTTAACATTTTTGAAAATGAATTTAAAACCGTTAAGAATAGAAACTGTTTATACATAAAATATAGTGCAATCAGTTCGGACATTGCACAGTGCTCATTCAATAAATGCACAGCTAAACAGATGAGTTTTGAGTCTGCATTTAAATGTGACTAATGTTTTAGCACATCTGATCTCTTCTGGAAGCTGACTCCAACTGCGGGCGGCATAATAACTAAAAGCAGACTCCCCTTGTTTTGTGTGAACCCTTGGTATTTCTAACTGACTCGATCCTAATGATTCTGTTCCTGAGTCTGTTAGGTTTATATTCAGTGAACATATCTGCTATGTATTTAGGTCCTAGGCCATTGAGTGATTTATAAACGAGTAAAAGTACTTTAAAATCAACCAAAGATAACTGGAAGCCAGTGTAAGGAACTGAGAACTATGTCAGGTCCTGTATACATCAAAGTTTGCTTGGATCTGCATGTGTGTGTGTCGGTGAGAATGATGGAAATGATGGTGGAGCAATAGTTGTTTGATTGCATCACTATCAGGGGGGATGAACCAACCTGTCACTCCGGTACGTGATACATAATTCTGCAGCGGAATCCATCAACATACTCCCAGCATCTTTCAAACTAGCACCGATATGCCCAGATGCTTGTTTGGCCAATAATATCCAACACAGCGAGTTTCAAGTCTGCGCAGAGCACAGCAATCCTTAACAGTATATACAGTAACATAACAAAATTACATTTCCTATTTAATATTACACAGACTTCCACTGGTGTCCGTAAGAGGTACACATGAGTCGATATCACAGGGAGATATGATTTCCAACAATACCACCTGTCTGTCTGCCAGCTTCCTCAAAGCGCTTTCCTTCAAATCCTCTGTGAGAAAGTGAGCCACCGGCACTGTTAATTGGCTCATTTGTTTAATGATGTACTACAAACTGAGAGAGAAAGACAAAACATGTGATTTAAGAGCAAAGAAGCAGTGCTATACTGAAACCACTGTTTTAGACTCCCCATCATATAACTAGCTACTCGAAAAAACAAAGTTGAACATGAGGTTGTAGTACAGAAACTTGTCTGCAAGGTTGTGTGAGACGAGTGAGGGTGATTCACACAAAACACACACACACACACACACACACACACATATGCGCACAGGTCAGATGGCTATAAAAGATCCTATAGTGTCCTGGCCTTTTCTCACAGGTTACAGATTATATGATTTCTGCCGCTGCTTTGAACAGGGCAGGGGGCCGGGGGAGATTGGGCAAGACCCTGGTTTTCCAGCTTATAGTCTACATCAGTCGGGCTGTTGAGATTGGATTGTGGGAAAGCACAGGGAGGGTACAAAGAGGGGGCGTATGGGCTTAATTCGCACCAAGCGGACAGCCGAGATTATCTGTGGTGATTCACAGCACTCCATCGAGAGATAAATAACAAATGACACAGTGAATATAGCATTTCCTTATCCATATTCATAAAAAAGGTTATAATGAAACTCTGGAAGAAATTGTATTATTTATGACTTTTGATAACTGGGAAATAGACAGATTGGTGGAATCCACTGCTGTACAATAGACTACATTCATCAACATGTGCATGCATTCTTCATGAGCTCCAGCACAACACATCTACTGTGCATTCCTCTACAACTAGTAAGAAAAAGAATCATTTACATTACATTTATTCATTTGGATTTATTGAAAGCAGCCTCCACTGTATTCAAAGTACATTTTTGCCATGCATTCAATGAGAATCAAGCCTAATTTAATTCATTTCCTGAATTTGGATTGGAATTGAAGCTGTGATTTTTTGAAGGTTTATACTGTACATACATATATACAGAATGATAGGCAGACAGTGACAAACTGACAGATAGACGGATGGATGGACAGAACAATGTATGTCTCAACTAGTTTGTAAGTTGACCGAACTAGAGTATTTGCCCCCTCAACTTAAAAAAAATGTGTTGAATCAAATCAATAACAATATCATATTCTCAACATCACTTATCGCGAGAACTCGTGAAGACCGTTGCAGAAAGAAGACGTTCATCAGCCATCTTGGTGAGCTTCTCCACAAAGTTTGGAAATGTTCTCAATTTCTACAAATATAAGTAAATATTTGTATTTATTGGTTTAATAGGTGTGAAATTACGTATGTTGTCTAAGAAGAGTACAAGTATGGTTTATATCATATGTATGCCAGTGTTAGTTTCGTGGCACTCTGAAGCCTCAAAATACATGCAGTTCCACAGTATTTTACAAAAATATTAATATTTTAGAAATTTATATATATAATTTATATATATATATATATATTATAATATAATAAATATTCTCCATGCGGTACTGAGCTGAAGCTATATAGAGAATGAGAAAAATACAGTTTAGTATGCATTATTTGCAGAGGTGGAAAGAGTACAAAAATATTCTACTCAAGTAAAAGTACCATTACATTAAAACAATTTTACTTAAGTACAAGTAAAAGTACAAGTCTAAAAATCTACTGAAGTAAAAGTAAAAAGTAGCTTGTTTAAAATTTACTCAGAGTAAAAATTACTTAACAGTGGGAGGGAGGCAAAAATGGGATAGGCCAAGGGTGTCAAACTCAGTTCCTGGAGGGCCACAGCCCTGCACAGTTTAGATATAACCCTAATTAAACACATCTGATCCAGCTAATCTAATCATTTAGGTTTATTTGAAAACTACATGGTATGTGTGTTGGAGCAGGGTTAGAACTGCGCAGCCCTCCAGGAACTGAGTTTGACACCCCTGGGATAGGCCTATAAATCTCAAACTAGTTGCTTTTAATTAAAGGAATCAGTTATTTATAATAAGACATTTGGGCTGTTACCAAAAAAATGATATCAGTATCAACAAAATTCATCTTTGCAATGCAGAGGAAACACAGAAGCTTCATCTGAAGTGGCATTTAGATGTATTTACACACTGTTTAATGCAGGACATGAATGCATTTAACCTGCAATTACAAATGCATAAATAATGTTTTGATATATAAGACATAAAATGTTGAATACTCGTTTGAAATTATAAAAAAAAAAAAATTTAAATCAAAAGATACTTTAAATGTGAAATTAAAACCACCAGTAGGTGTCAGCGAGTCACTGTTAACAAGTGAGTCATTGCGATTGAACCGAATCAATAAACATGCAGGTTAAACAAGAGAATAACACTCATTCAGGAACGAAACACCGTCATGATCCAGCGAATTGTTGGTGGTTGATCCGCTGCATTGTGAGGCAATATGGCTTCGGCTGCTGAAGTGTTGAGGATGGATCTTGATATGCGAACATTTAAAAAAAAAATGTGTAACCTAACCCTAACAAAACTGTGCTATGGTGGCTGTGTTTGGAATTATTTTTGTTGTCGAAATAGAGCAAAAACAGACAATATGGTGTCTAAAACGCAAGTCTCTTAATTAACAACTTGTTTATTGAACTGTTGTAAAAAAAAAATCTATATGTAATCATGCTGATTTTTGGAGAAAAAAACGGCACTCTTCGTGTGAATTGATTAACTATATGAAGTGGTTAAAATATATAAATTTTCTGCCATCATGTCTTGATTTTGTGATCATTCTAAATGCATTTTAACAGACTGAATCACGCAGTGAAAGAACGCACTCTATGCGCACGCGCACTAGTCTAATACTATACTTCAGGGCACTCTGTAGGAGTGTTTTGTTTGGTCAAATCGTACATTGTTGGCTAATTTGTGCAAAACCTTTTGCTAAACTGTCAAAGCTTCATTTTAACCACCAATGCAACAATGCAAGTATTTAACGTACCTCTACATGCTTGCGAAAGGGTTGATTTTCGTTTTCAGCTGGGTCTGCATCATAACGCCTGTATGGTCAGTCTGCATCTTTCTTGTGATTTTAGCGCCAGTTTGCTCTCCTGCCCATTATTTACTGCAGTAGTTTCCAGGGAGCTATTTTTATTTATTTTTTTACTCAGTAATTCATGTGTTTTAAAATGTAGCGAAGTACAATACTTAAAACAAAATATACTCAAGTAAAAGTAAAATTACAGATTTTAAAAAATACTTTAAAAAGTAGAAGTACACAAAAAAGCTACTCAATTACAGTAACGTGAGTAAATGTAATTTGTTACTTTCCACCTCTGATTATTTGAGCCCAGTGCTGCATTAGAGATCTTTCAAACAGAGCGCAAGACGGAGCACAACGGACAACTGTATGGATTTAGAACGGCAGGAATTAAAATTTTTTTACTTCTTTAGACTTGACAGCATCTTATCCCTAAAAGATGTCCGTCAGATGCATTATACATCGATGAAAAATCAGGGGGGGAAAAAAACAGATAATTACTTGACCTGTCCCTTTTATGCATGTTATACACGAAACGAGTTCGTTTGGAACGCGTACTTTTGATATTGCTGATATTGATGAAGTTCTGAAGGTACAAACTTTTCTTTCAGTTTTCTGAAGTAGTTACTTAAGAGCCTCTCCAGAACCCATTGCAACACTGCGTGAACATACGATCATAAGCATATTACATTAGACAAACATTCAAAACTACATGTTTTTGAATAACAGTAATAATAGCTTATATCTTGTATAATCAGCCCTGCAATAAAGATAGACACAAATGTGTTAAATTAGCTTTTTTTGATCTGATTCCATGTGTTATGTAATTTAACAATTTCGTCTGGATTGTAAAGTAGGGCTTTGGTATTTGAAACGTAAACTTGTCATGACATTTGACTTTCTCAGTAAAGTTTTATTTATATATTTATTTTTATTAATTTACAGTGTTGTTTTAACATGTTTCTGTATTTTTCATGTTTATCATATTCTGGAATGACTGAAGATCAGCGCAGAATCCAACGATCTTGTGGACGGATCGCAGCAAGTCCTTTAGCAGTTGTATCCATCAAAGTGCTATGCAGACATAATGGGACTGATTGTCACATTGTAGAGCTTAGACAAAGTTGTAATTAAATGTATATACTTTATAAATGCACATATTTATTGGAGTCTGTAAGCTTTAAGATTGTAAGGCACATCATAATGCTTCCCTTTGTTTTTAGTAAAGCACACAGTTTTTTAATCATTATAGTTGTGGGTGACCAAAGTGAGCACCATCAATCTGCAGTGACGTGGTCCTGGTAATAGAAGAAGAAATCTTGGTGATCTGCAGTTGTAACAGACTATCCGGAACTTGTCACAACACTTAAAGGCAAAATTGTTTGATTTTAATTTTTGCTTTGTGTTTTAATGTTTCATATTCAAGCAAGTTCACATTTTAATTTACACTTATATACAGTTGTGTGAAAAAGTGTTGGCCCCCTTTCTGTTTTCTTATTTTTTTTGCATGTTTGTCACAGTTTAATGCTTCAGATCATCAAACAAATTTAAATATTAGTCAAAGATAACACAAGTAAACACAACATGCCGTTTTTAAATGAAGGTTTTTATTATTAAGGGAAAACAAAATCCAAAAACTACATGGCCCTGTGTGAAGAAGTGTTTGCCCCCCTGTTAAAACTGTGGTTTATCACTCCTGAGTTCAATTTCTCTAGCCACAGGCCTGATTACTGCCACACCTATTCACAATCAAGGAATCTCTTAAATAGGACCTGCCTGACAAAACGAAGTAGATCAAAAGATCCTCAAAAGCTAGACATCATGCCGAGACCAAAGAAATTCAGAAACAAATGAGAAAAGAAAGTAATTGAGATCTATCAGTCTGGAAAAGGTTATAAAGCCATTTCTAAAGCTTTGGGACTCCAGCGAACCACAGTGAGAGCCATTATTCACAAATGGCAAAAACATGGAACAGTGGAGAACCTTCCCAGGAGTGGCCGGCCGACCAAAATTACCCCAAGAGCACAGCGACGACTCATCCAAGAGGTCACAAAAAACCCCACAACAACATCCAAAGAACTGCAGGCCTCACTTGCCTCAGTTAAGGTCAGTGTTCATGACTCCACCATAAGAAAGAGACTGGGCAAAAATGGTCTGCATGGCAGAGTTCCAAGACGAAAACCGCTGCTGAGCAAAAAGAACATAAAGGCTCGTCTCAGTTTTGCCAGAAAACATCTTGATGATTCCCAAGACCTTTGGGAAAATACTCTGTGGACTGACGAGACAAAAGTTGAACTTTTTGGAAGGTGTGTGTCCCATTACGTCTGGCGTAAAAGTAACACTGCATTTCAGAAAAAGAACATCATACCAACATTAAAATATGGTGGTGGTAGTGTGATGGTCTGGGGCTGTTTGTTGCTTCAGGACCTGGAAGACTTGCTGTGATAAATGGAACCATGAATTCTGCTGTTTACCAAAAATCCTGAAGGAGAATGTCCGGCCATCTGTTCGTGACCTCAAGCTGAAACGAACTTGGGTTCTGCAGCAGGACAATGATCCAAAACACACCAGCAAGTCCACCTCTGAATGGCTGAAGAAAACAAAATGAAGACTTTGGAGTGGACTAGTCAAAGTCCTGACCTGAATCCTATTGAGATGCTGTGGCATGATCTTAAAAAGGCGGTTCATGCTCGAAACCCTCCAATGTGGCTGAATTAAAAAAAATCTGCAAAGAAGAGTGGGCCAAAATTCATCCACAGCGCTTGTAAAGAATCATTGCCAGTTATCGAAAATGCTTGATTGCAGTTGTTGCTGCTTAGGGTGGCCCAACCAGTTATTAGGTTAGGGGGCAAACACTCTTTGCACACAGGGCCATGTAGTTTGGGATTTTGTTTTCCCTTAACAATAAAAACCTTCATTTAAAAACTGCATGTTGTGTTCACTGGTGTTATCTTTTACTAATATTTAAATTTGTTGATCTGAAACATTAAAGTGTGACAAATAATTTGCAAAAAAAAAAAAAAAAAAAAGGAAATCAGGAAGGGGGCCAACACTTTCACACCACTGTGTGTGTAATAATATGTGAATGTTTTAATAAACATTAATGTTTTATTTAGGGCTGATAATTTAACAAGTTAATTAGATTAATTAATTATGGTGAAAAATAACACGTTAAAATTATTAACGCATTTAACGCACTTGCCCCGCCCCAGACCTATGTGGGCCATCTGACATTTCATACAGTTGATTGATGACAAATATGAGGCAGGGCAAAAACTCACTGCGAGATGGAGCCTAGAGAACGTAGAATGTCCCTAAAATTCAAGATATAGGGCAAAAATGCCCCTGTTTGAGTTTTTGTCTCATATTTACATCACATAGTTAAGCAATATCACACGAGCAATAGGCTAAGTGCAATATCACACAAGTGCAAATGTGATACTGATCTTATACAACAGTTCAGTAAGTAAGAAGTTAATAATGTGTTATTTTAGACACAATGTTGTCTGTTTTGCTCAAGAATTTGTCAAAATTTCACACAGCGAAAACACACAGCGGAATTTCATTTCTTAATGCACGTTTTGAATGAATTGTGTGAACCATTTGGCGCGTTGAACCATTGGCCATAGGTGTTGGATTTGAAGAGGCGCTGCAGACCAGAAATTCAAAAGCATGCAGAGTCGTCTGCTCTAGTCTCTATAGCTCTTTCGGTACTTTGATGTCACACACCGATCGGTCTGATGGTGATGATACGCTTCAAGATGATCAAGCCTAATGATTGAATGGACCATTCATAAAGAACCATTTACTTCACTCCTGAATGAATCAGCCATTTGAACGAATCGAATGAATAAATGACTCGATGGCTTAATCATTAAGACATTTATCACCAGCTACTGGCAGTTTTAGTTTATTATTTAGAACATCATTTATTTAAAGAAATAATTTCATATTTCCATAGTAATAAAATTAATGAAATAAATTATTAAAGGTATAGTTCACCCACCCAAAAATGACAATTGTGTCATCATTTACTCACCCTCATGGTCCAAAAGAGTATATGTAATAAAGTGTATCAAACAAAATAGGTCGTGCTGAAGCTTTTCAGCAAGGGGGGGACTGTACACAACAACAATGACTTTAAATTATCTTTTGGGAGTAATTTCTCAGCCAAAATTGATGTGCGATTAATTTGCGATTAATTAATTGCCACATCATTTAATTAGTTAGATTAAAATTGTAATCGCTTACCAGCCCTAGTTTTAATTATGGTTTATTTGTGCTCTCTGTTATGCCAGGATAATTAGTTAACAAAAAAGATTGTCGTCATGTTACCTTGTGTTGAAGTTCATTTAACTCATTTTTCTAAGGCAACCATGTAAACTTTTTAGGTAATTGTTATAACAAACTATATGTAGTTGAGTGAACTTAAATTTGAAAGTTTATTCAATCCTCTTGACTGCTTGAATAAGTTGAGACAGACAGACAGACAGACAGACAGACAGACAGATAGATAGATAGATAGATAGATAGATAGATAGATAGATTTCCTATTCTATAGTGGTATTTTCAGTTGGAGAGAAAAAGTAACAAACTCCTTTCTCTATTGTGTTTAAATACCCCCTAAATAACTCCAAAACAAACAGAGCTTTTACTCTTCCAAATGGTGAGCCTGGTGAATTTGGGTGGTTTTGTGTCCCTCATTCACTCTCTCTGTACCCCCTGTGGGGCCTGTCTATGGCTAACAGGTGCTCTGCTCTCATTAGCATCTCAGAGAGTCATGTCCTCTTGTGGGCTATATCATGCTGCCAGTCACAGTGTCCCTGGCATCAGCATGCCAGCCTCAGCAGCACTGCACCAATCTGCTGCAATCTGCCCTTTCAGACAACAAGCTGAGACCTCTCTCAGCCAATCACAAGCCTGGGGAGGGGTGAGGTCGGGATTACGTGAGACTCCTGCTAGATATGTCCACAAGTCTCGCTATTCACCATTGTTTAAGTGAAAATATCAAAAAGGACCCCACAGCAACCAATTCAACTGTCCCACAATTCAATCCGAAACATGTGTCTCCAAGGCAAATGTCTCCAGGAGCTGCAGTGCATGCAACAGCGATCTTCAAAGAAACAAGCTACGGAAGACAGCCAAAGACCACTCACAGCATTAATATGGGTATTTTTATTGAATAATAAAGCTGAACAGAAGCTCACAGTCCTTGAAAATAATTATGTCTGGAGATTTATGATGAAAACGTGGGTGGATTAGATTCCTTCAGACATTTACCGTTTTTTTTTTAGTCCTTCTCTCTAGGACTGCATCGTTTGATCATTGCAGACTTCCTCTTAAGGCCCGCAGGGTGAAAAAGTACCCCAAACATATTGCCGAAATGTCAGCATGCAATGAATAATTGGCCAAGGAACAAACACAAAATCATGTTCGTGGTAGGACAACTTCGGCAGGTAACCATCACAGACTTGCGTACGGTGACAGAGAGCGACGTACACGACCTTAATGAGTGTCTAAATTGGAGTGACACTGCAAGCAGGCGCACTGGCGGTCGAGTTTACAGGAACAAGCGAGAGCTAAAGAAACAGCATGGCACCGTGCCCTGTCATTAGACACCCAGCGTCTCCCTGTCTGTCTCTCCATCTCTCTTTTAAACTCCTTCTCTGGCTCTGAGGCCAGATGAATGCGAGGAGCGAGCCTGATGTCTCGAGGCCGGTCTGGAGGAATGAGTTATTCCTGTGCGAGGGCCGGACTAATGGAGGCCGGTGACTCGGACATCTGTTTCCAGGGCTGGCCACGGGAAGTGCCATCCGACAGCAGCCAGTTTATGAAGAGCCACAAATTCTCGACAAGGCAATTATGGGGGAGTCAGAAAGAGCGAGACAGGACGGGAAGGGAGGAAGAAAGATCGCAGTGCAAACGTAATATGACGGCAGATTCCGACAGCTGGGGGACATCAACATCTGTCTGCAGCCAATCCCATGACCCTCTAACCCAACGCGTATATGTATCCGGCCGCCTCGGCTGCAGTAAGCCCCCCCCCCCCCCCCCCCCAAGCCTGCTTATTTCCCCCTGTCATTGAGCCTTGATGAATAGCACATACAGATACGTGATACGAGGCTGTACGTGGCGCATCCGCAGATGTTTTTTTTCTTCCAGGAGAATTGCAGCAGTCTGGCCTCTTATCTCTGCAAACATTGGCGTGCTGATAACGAGGGCTTTCATATCCTATTTGTGCAAACACCCCCCAAGGACCCTCTCGCTGTCTAAACTCCTCTATATTCATAGGTGGAAGCCCATTGTGAAATGTTGCTCGGCTTTAATTTGATAGCAGATAAGAATAATCACAATGGAACTTAAAAACTAATCCGAACTTTGCGGTCCCTTCACGTCTGAGCGTGAGCCAGAGCCGGCTGCACAGGGTGTTGGGGTTGATGTGTTGAGGTGGGAGGTTGTCGGCTTTGATTAGTCCCCAGACAGCCTGATGGAGAACGTAAGACGTGTGGGGAAAGGAAACATAAAAGAGAGTGGAATCAGTGATCCAAGGTAACCTAGTTAGTGCTCAGGTCCGCAGGGGAATGATGGCAGTGACAGTGACAGGGCTGCACTGTGTGTGATTCATACAGATATATTCTTATCTCCCCTGGTGCGACTGCCACACACACGGGGAGGAGGACGACTCTGGGGGATGGCTAGGGATATAGGAGCCCGAATCCCACTGAAAATCTCATTGTGTCTATCCCTTTCCTTCATTCACTCACTCCTTCACTGTGACAAGCCGATGTTGCAAGGGAAAGGGCCACTGATGTCTGTCACTGCAATGAACTGCATTATGGTACTGTGTGTAAACGTATCATCCATACAGTACATCCTGTGTATGTGGACACAAACAATAACACAGATAAATGTAATGTTTCACAAATCTCAAAATTAATATCCATTTCTCATACTGCACATTATAATGTGATTTCATTTGACTGTTTAGTGATTATTATTATTATTATTTATACAATTACTTAAAAATTCATACAAATTATAATTAATTATTAATATTTATGAATAGAATCTAGAATGTGTGTGATTCCTAAGATGAATTTTACTAGTGAAAAAAAAAAATTCTAAATTTGAGTTTTTGGCTTTTAGTCTATGTATATTAGATTTGAGGTCATCTATTCGCTAATGCACTCTTTAAAAAATGTTGTGTATATACATATATTTCTTATATATTGTTTTTAAGATTTTTTTTTAATTCTTTCAATTTTTTATTCTTTTTCAACCATTAGCAGACATGCATACATTCCAAATTTAAACTCTTTTCTCTTCCAGGAAAACAAACCAAAAATATTGGTTCATCCAAAAATATGACTCATCCTGCACTACATAGCTTTAGTCCAATCAGATGCTCTCTACAATAAGAACGCTCCAACTCCAAATACCACAAGTAACTGATTGGCATGTAGCAAATCATGTTGAGTCACATAGCTGTGACTCAACTAAATGTTTATTGGCTATTTGGAGAGAGAGAGAGAGAGAGACAATCCCACCCAAAAGGAAATATGTCAAGTAATTTAATGGAGCCTGTGAGAACAAACCATCTATGTGATTCCAATCCATTCAAATAGAATTTAAGAAAAATTAAAGTTGTAAACCAGGCATGTAGGAATATCAACACAGTTTAATGTGCTTCAAGTCACAGTAAATGTAAATCAACCAAATAGGTCAACTGCTATTCCCAAAACTGTGAAATCAACAATTACCTTTCTCTGGTACAGCTTTGTAAGAAAGCCCAAGGGCACAATGTAACAAAATAAAATCTAATAAAAGGCATATTTGAAACTAGACCTATCAGAAAACAAGGTATTTGTGTTTGGTTGTTGTGAGGTTTATTTGGTATAGTTTTAAGGAGGGTAACATGTGTTCAGTGAAGTTATGTTGTTTTTGGGTTATTATCTTATAAAGTTCTTTTGTGTTTTGTATGCGGTTATGCTATGTGGCCTTGCCCACCGCCACACTAATACAATTCATCACACAGGCCAACTAACAACATGTGCCCAGGGGCTGGGTTGGGGGGTTTGTTTTGTAATGTTTTTTTTTTAAATGGAGCCTCATATTTCATCATTATATCACTGAGTGAATACAAACATCTTGGAGAGGCTTTTAAGCTGGGAGGTGGAGCTCACAGAGGAGGCCTGCGAGGGAGGGGGAGGGCGTTCAATTGATAAGAAGAGGAAGTGAATGTACTGAAGAGCAAAGGTATGGAAAACGTCTCTAGGTTACGTATGTAACCATGGTCCCCCGAGGGGGGGGGTCACCTTCGGGGCGAAGAGGATGAGCTGCGTCGAGATTCACTTTGGGAACGCCTTTGCGTGACCGCGTTCTGAAGCACGTGGCAAATCCGTCCAATGGACCAGCGAGACGTCACGAGCAGGGTGAAGTCCCCACCCCTCCCCTCCCCCCCCCCCCCCCCACCGAAAGCATAAACGCACAATCCGGTCGGGCGCAAAAGCTTGATGAAAGTAGAAGTAGCGCATGCAGGGATGCAGGGAGTATGGCAAAGAGACGTAGCGTCTCGTTCCCTCGGGGGAACCAGGGTTACATACGTAAACCTAGAGACGTTCCCCTTCAGGAACTCGAGCTGCGTCAAAACACTTTGGGAACGAGAATACCCACTGCAACATACTACCAAGTCCCTGCCTGTGTGTGTATCCTAGGAGCACATCACAAAGAGAGAACTTGGGAACCTGGGTAGATGCCAGGTCTAGGTTGTAAAAATGGACAAAAGTGTGTGGAGAGGACCAGCCGCCACAGCACAAATGTCCTGCAAGGCCACAACCAAGCTGAAAGCCTTGGAGGCCGCCATACTCCTGGTTCGAGTGCGCTCTGACACCCATAGGTGACGGGAGGCCAGAGGAATCGTAGGCTAGTGAGATGGCCTCGACAACCACCTACCCATAGTCTGCTTGGTCGCCAGAAATCACTTCTTTGGCAGACCAAAACAAACAAAAAGCTGATCTGACTTACGCCACGAGGCAGCTCTGTGTGCGTAAGAGTCCAGTGCTCGAACTGGACAGAGCAGATTAAGCCCTTCTGGCCTACTTCCTGGAATGGAGGAGGTCAGAATGCCTGAAGTACTATGGGCCCCTTAGTGCGCTGTACCGGCCTCAGCTTCAGGGTGCCACGGAGGAAATGAGTGACAAGTGGGTCTTCCCAATGATTGACCACCCAGAAAGGTGTGAGGTTTTTTTGGTAAGCAGCTAAGGCCGCCACGTATACCTTCAGAATGGAGGGAGGAGATAACCCTGGAGAGAATCGCTCCTGCAGAAACTCCAAAACTGTACCAATTGGGCAGTTGACTGGGTCCTGCAGTCGCTGTCCGCACCATGAAGCGGAAAGTTTCCACTTCAAGGCATACTGTTTCCTTGTGGCGGGAGCTCTGGACTGGAGTATTGTCTCAACAACCTCAGTGGAGAGACCAGATGCTAGGAGCTGTGCACCCTCAGGGGCCATGCCCACAGCTTCCAAAACTCCGCAAAGGATGAGTAGGAGACCACCGATTTGGTTGGCTGTTGCGGAAAAAAACATGATGACAAATTAGGTCGGGAAGGAAAGGAAGTGTGTCAGAGATCGAAAAACGGGCCAGAATTCCCGGAAGTCAGTTGATGTGTGCCCAAAGAGATGATGGGCCCTTCACAAAGACAATGGGCAGAGCGGCCACTAATGGATCCGTGCCCCGCCCATGCGGGAGAGGAATCAGGTAGTTAGACTTACGCGAGACAAGGAAGCCCCTAACGTGCGCAGACGCCCCTTGAACGCCCCCGCCCGACCACACCAACGTTTCTTCCGCATGTCTAAGGCACGTAAGCATCGCCGAGTGACCTTGATCATGCAAAGCGGATTCCCCCCCAGGGAAAATCCTTTGGTTCTGAGCCACCACTGCAAGGGTCTCATGTACAGCAGGCCAAAAGGTATCACGTTGGACGCCGCTGCCATCAGGCCCAACAGCCTCAGAAACTGTTTGACAGTGAGTGACTGGCCTCTCTTCCCCTCGTTGGGACGCGTGAGGAATGACTCGATGCGAGCAGGAGACAGACGTGCCTGCATAGAGGTTGAGTCCCACACCACGCCTAAATAAGTAGTTCTCTGTAGAGGAGAAAGAACACTCTTCTTGGCGTTTAGTCTTAACCCAGCTCTCTCATATGGGCGAGAACGACATCTCAATGCCGAACCACCATCTGCTCAGATTGAGCAAATATCAACCAATCATCGATATAATTCAGTATGCGGATGCCCTGGAGTCGCAGTGGCGCCAGAGCAGCATCCACACACTTCGTGAAAGTGAGGGGTGAGAGTGACAGGCCGAAGGGAAAGAACTCTATATTGGTATGCTTGCCCCGAAAGGCACACCTCAGGAACTTCCAGTGTTGAGGGAGGATGGAAACATGGAATAAGCGTCTGTGAGATCTATCGTAACAAAACCAGTCCTCAGACTGGATCTGAGACACTATCTGCTGATAGTGAGCATCTTGAACCCGAAGGTTTTTCATCCCGTTTTTGCATAGCGCGGTTCAGAAGGCGGAGATCTAAGATCCGACGCAACCCTCCCCCATCCTTCTTCGGAATGATGAAGTGACGGCTGTAGAACCCGGACGCTCTCGGGAGAGGAGGAACACGTTCTATGGCCCCGTTCCTCAAGAGAGTATCTAAGGTTATTGTTCATTATTAACCAGAGCCTGCTCGGGGGCCCATTAGTGTGGGGGAGACCCCGTTGAAACGAGGTGGACGAGAACCGAACTGGATTCTGTAGCCTTTCTCTACAACCTGCAGGACCCATTTTTATATATTTGGCAGAAGTTCCCACGCTGCCAGAATATCTACTAAGGGAACCAGCTTCTCGAGGCTGGCCTCTGGTGTTATTATAGGAGCCAGTTCGGTGCCCTGAAGCGTATGACCGGCAGGGAACGACCGGCCTGACTGCTGTAGCATCCTCACTTGAGGGGGTGAGCTCTCCCTTGCCGTACCGTTGCCGGGCGGCAGCTGGAATTTTCGCTCATCAGAGCTCACTGAGCCCTGAAGCACAGAGAATGGCAGGGGTATCAATAAACTCCATGAGGGGTACTGAGGGAACATAAACCGGTGGTACCCCGAGGGCTTGTTGGCTGTGGCACACTCACGTGAGGGACGAGAGTTCCCGTGCCGTACCGTTTGTTGTCGGGCGTTGGGCGTGGGGGCAGCTGGGAGAATTGCTGACTCGTCGGGCTCTCACTGGCCTGAGGCCCGAGGGGGTCGTTCGCACCCACCCATCCTTCGCGGAAAGATGAAGGTAACGGCTCTTTTTGTTATGTAGAACCCGGACGCTCTCTCGAGAGGGGAGGAACACGTTCTATGGCCCCCTTCCTCAAGAGAGTATCTACTTCTGTTCCATTACCAGAGCCTGCCCGGGGCCCACTAGTGTGGGGATGACCCCGTGGAAACGAGGCGGACGAGAACCGAACTAGATTCTGTAACCTTACTCTACAATCTGCAAGACCCATTTTGAGATATTTGGTAGAAGATCCACGCTACCAGAAAAGTAGTGAGTCTGATAGGTGGGTACTTGTCTCTCGAGGCTGGCCTCTGGTTTTATTAGAGGAGCCAGTTTGGTGCCCTGATGCGGATGACCGGCAGGGAACGACCGACCTGACTGCTGTAGCACCCTCACTTGAGGGGGCGAGCTCTCCCGTGCCGTACCGTTGCCGGGCGGCAGCTGGGATTTTCGCTCGTCGGAGCTCACTGAGCCCTGAAGCACCGAGGTGGCAGGGGTATCAATGAACCTCCATGAGTGCACTGAGGGAACAACCGACCCGACTACTGTAGCACCCTCACTTGAGGGTGCGAGCTCTCCCGTGCCGTACCATTGCAGGGCGGCAGCTGGGATTTTCGCTCGTCAGAGCTCACTGAGCCCTGAAGCGCCGAGGTGGCAGGGGTATAAATGAACCTCCATGAGGGCACTGAAGGAACAACCGACCTGACTGCTGTAGCACCCTCACTTGAGGGGGCGAGCTCTCCCGTGCCGTACCGTTGCTGGGCGGCAGCTGGGATTTTCGCTCGTCGGAGCTCACTGAGCCCTGAAGCAACGAGGTGGCAGGGCTATCAATGAACCTCCGTGAGGGCACTGAGGAGGATTGGGCGCCGTATACTGAGGTGTTATCCTTTCCTCGCCCGGTGGGCTGCCCTCAGGGACCTGACAATGGTAGGACCATTTCGCCGAGGTCCTCTTAGACAAATAACGGTCTGCAGATCCGCTTTCGGTCTAGAAGACACCAACTGAGAGCATCGCCCGACCCACGATCTTTCTGTGGAGGGGTGCGGGTCGCAACGCTCTGTTTTTGAGACTGGCGATATGAGGAGCTTTATGACTTGGGCTGCTGCTCGCTCAGCAGCCCCACCCCTGAGCAGGTCAGCCTGGTATGCTTGTAACACGCCATGGTGTGCAAACATGCGCCAGCCTGACCTACCGCCGTATAAGCTTTCCCAACCAGACTCGATGTAAGCCTTACGGGCCTGGTGGGAAGCTTCGGGGCATTCAGGGACGATGCTGAGGATGGGGAAAGATAGCTCCCGAGCGTCTGGTCCACCATTGGCATCGCCCCATATCCCTTATCATCCAGCCCCACGATGTTCTTTTGAATAATTCGAGACTGTGGGGCTGTAATACGGGATGAGTACGGTTTCTCCCACGATCTTGGCACCTCAGCATGGAGATCGGGAAAAACGGAAGGCCCCCGTCGTGAAGGCTGTGATCTGGATTCAGAACATGCTCGTCTAATTATTTTTAGGACGAGCGTACTGTTTCTAGGCTGGCCAAACTATATTTCATTTTGGCGAATGCACGAAACACACCACATAATCTCGAATCACACCTCATACGCGAGGGACAGTGGTGGCGAGTCCACAGTCTCCTCTGTCTCGACAATCGTCACATCCACCTCCTTGGAGGAAGATAGATTAAGCGTCTGGCTCTCTCTCTCTGGGGGGGGAGGGGGCCGCGAGAGGATGAGAGCCCCGCGGATTCTAGCGGTGAGGACCGAGAAAAGGACGAGACGTCTCGGATCCCTCCGCTAAATCCACCCGCGATCCCCACGACAACAGTCTGCACCGTGCCTCGGCAACAGCGGGACCACTACCAGCGGGATCGCGAGCCTGGCCGCTGTCATCAAACGCAGCCAGGCGAGAGCGGAGCGTGCGGAGCGAGAGCTCGCAGTGATGACAATCAGCTGTTCGAAAGCTGACCGTGTATGCTCCGCTCCCAAACAAACAACACACAAATCGTGTGTATGCCCCGCCGCCAGATATCGTGGGCAGGGAGAAACACAGCGTTTGTAATGCCGTTCGCTCGCCATAGACTTCTCATTGTTTTATATATGAGTGCTTGTGCGGACAGACAACAGTAAATAGACAGACACATACACATACACAGAGCGCTACTGAAGAGCAGAAGCTGGTTTGCGCCCAGCCGGATGTGCTTTTATGCTTTCTGGTGCTTACGTCACCCTGCTCGTGACGTCTCGCTGGTCCATTGGACGGATTTGACACGTGCTTCAGAACGCGGTCACGACGCAGCTCGAGTTCCTGAAGGGGAATTTCCTTTCAAGTTGCTTCAGTCAGGGTGATCTTGTCCCTGAGCTTTGAGTGTTAAAGGACTTATCTTCAGTATGAGCTTGAGAAAGAGCCTCCCCTGCTAAGGCTCACTATCTAGGGCTAAACGCAAACAGATTTGGCCTTTTTGCTGGAGACCATGTGGAGAAGACCCTACTATAGAGGTTTGCCTTTTAAAGGCTGCATTGAGCAGGCATAGCTGTGCATTCGTCTGTAAATTTAGATCAAATATGGGAGATATAAATATAAGAGGAGAAAAGGACACACGTTGAGCTGTGGTGCTTATGTGGGCAACAGCAGTTTGAGTTTGGCTTATGTAATTTCCTCCTCCTCATAATTTCCTGTCATTGTCAAGTCAACGTAATGAACTAAAGTGCTAGAGAATTTTTTTTTTAAGTTTTAAACCACATAGGCATTGTATAAGACTGGAGGGGAGGTCTGGCACACTCTCAGGGTGGGGTGTGGCACACAAGCTGCCACTGTGGCAGTACCCTTTCAAAAGGTACTAATACTATTTTGATACTAATATCTACACTTTAGGTATAAATATGTACCTCTAAGTTACTAATATGCACCTTAAATAAGGTACAAATGTTTACTTTAGAAAGTATACTTTCCCAGGGACAGCTTTTGTACCTTTTTTTCTGAGTGCAGGTACAGCATGCATCAGTGTGGTCACGTGGGCTGTAGAATGTAATGTGTGCATCACAGTAGGACAAGATGTGCAATAACACCCTGAGAGGCCGACAGAAGCCCACATAGGGTGAGTGGAATCAGTGTGGCCTCCCCCACCGGAAGCCCATTTCTGGGTAGGCAGGTGGTCGCTAGCAGGGTTAAGTGGAGGTGTGCTGTCTAACCATCAGGACAAGTGTCTCCTCTGGCTAAACACCACTTTGAGATAGAAATAGATTCACTGTTGTTTTCTCACCTTTGAATGAAGGAGAGCACACACCTGCTCAGGTGTAACCTCGATTGCCGCGAGCATGAGGATTAATGTAAGATTCCTAATGATCAGAGACAGTAATTGAACATACTGAGAAAGTTTTTGGCACGTTTCATTTTTAACTTGAATGAAGAACCACATCCCTTTATGTTCGGATGATAATGTTGAGCTACTGTATATTGTACATGGAAATATAAAGTACATTTACCAGTCACCAAAGCTTTTATAGGAAAAAGTACCCAAAAAATCCAGAATTTGGTCCCAAACTAGCGAACCCTTACTGATTGACAGATCAGTCTGTAACTCTGTTAAACATTTGTGATTTTTTTCTATTGATTGATTGATTGATTTATGCAAGATTTTTATCTATACAAGTGCAATAAATTAGTTTTAAAAGTGATCTTTCTAAAAAAAATGAATTATACATTTTAAAAATGATTGATTATTTTGCTTTTTCTATCTATTTTAGTTCAATAAATTATATACAATTTTAAATACAATGTAGTTTCTAAAAATACATTAATTTTTTTTAATTACTTATTATTTCTGCTTTTTAACTAAGTATTTTAGTTCAATAATTTATAGAATTTTCAATGCAATTTAGTTTTTTCTTTCTTCCTAGAAAATTCTAAAACATTTTTTTTTACTACATTTAGTAGTAAAAACCATTCATGAAAAGGATGATCTACATCTTGTATGCTAGGCCAACTCTTTCAGGAAACCAGTGTATTCACACACTTTATTGAAGTCTTGAACTTGAAGAACTTGACTGAAAACTGATCTTGAACTTTATCATCTGTGCATTCACCCAGAACAGAAAAGCCTCATTCAGTACAATGATAAGAGAAAATCTGAGAGCAATATGGTAATACATAGTGTGCCAATAAACAAGTTAATCACATGACCCATACAGTGGGCAGACATTGTGTAACATTTACACAAATAACTAAAGTGAACACTGCTGGAATCAAAAGAGCCTGTGACCTTACAGCAAAGACTTGCAAAATGAATAGGATAATGGATTGGTTTTAACCACAGGAAACTTTTTAATACTGTATAACAGTCAATGAAACAAAATGTGTCGCTTCGATCAAGCATTGTTTCTTGTTTCTAGGGTGACAGTGAGTGTCTACAGTTCTTTACATGGTGAGACAATGGCTCTCTGGGACAGTGAAGATCCTTTCATCTCTTTTATTGACCCGGTTTTTTTTTGCCCTTTAGTCTTTCGGTCTCTCCCTCCTTCATGTCTCTATTTTCTTCACAGCAAGGTCAAGCCAATAGGCAGCAGTGCATGTCTCGCACCTCCAGTGCCAGAGTTTCAGCACACTAAGCCCTCAGAGAATCAGTCAGGGAAAAAAGAAAAAAAAAAGCTGAGATGCTGTGCTTAGCAAGCCTAGTTAGCCATGATGAACATCAATTTAGCCATCAAGACGAGTTCATCAAGTTTCTTTCTGGTGCTAAATTAAAGTCCCAGAAGTTCAGTGATGCCCAAAGAATCACAATTTATATGATTATTTATTAGCTGTGTGGCATTCTTCCAATAACATGCTCGAAATAGGTGCATAGGAGAGCTGGTAACATTATATTGTTTCTGCGGTTTTCCTTTTAGTCTGGAAGATCAGAGCGCAGAGTCAGATGTGCCAGACACGAAACTTAGCTTGTGAGAAAAGGGAGGTCAAAGAGCCAATGACACACGGCGACCCGCTAAACAGCTTAATTTAACCTCAACGGGAAAGAGCCTCTTTCCTGGAGAGAAAAACGATTAGGGGGAGGAAGCAGCACCTCTGACTTTCCTTAATTCAAATCTTTCATTCATTCCAATTAGCCTATTCCCCAGGCCTTTCACACTACATTCAGCCTGTCAATCTGTCTGCATTATACTTGCACAAAGAGTTCTTATACTAACAGCAAATGCCACGGTTTTAAAGCTCTGGCCATGAACCAATTCTAGGATTCTAGGAAATTTTCTTTCGGTGATGTTCTCTGTTAACAATTTCTTTGTATAAATTATCATTTTTGCTACAAGTTATTTTCCTTTAAAAGAACCTCAAGCACCTTAAATGTGGTCCATGTGACTTGTGCACTGTTATGTAAGCCATAATTCCCTGGGACAAAGAATGAAGGCTTACACCGAAACTCATTTTTAGTGAATTTGAACTAAAAAAAATCAGTTAATTATACATATTTGGCAGTCGTGGCCACTATGATTGTCAAAAATGATAAAAGAATTCCTTTTTTTTTTTTTAAATCTTCAAAATTCTGATTCTTTCTGATTCTGATACGTTTGTGTTCCATATATACTGTGTGTGTATATATATACTGTATATATATATATATATATGTTTGGAATGATACGAGGGTGAATAAAAAATTTAATTGTTCCTTGAAGAGTACTACGTCAGATTCCTTCCTACAGTAGGCTACAAGTAATCAACAAATCACTCGATTATCACACATTTGAGATCTTCATATCAATTAAGAGACCTAAAATACTGTCCAAGACTCCGGAGATGTCTTTATGAATGCTGTGTGTGTCACCTTCTCGCCTCCCTTGTTGCACCTCTAAATGCAAAAGCAATTTCCTTCCAGGATCCTGAAGAAAAAGTGAAAGAACTTGACCTTTACTCTGACAGAAATTTCCTTTCAAGTAAACAGGCTTCTCACCACCAACCTGTGACAGAGGCTCACATTTATCACCAGCGCTGATAAAATCTTCTCGGACCTGAGGGAGAACACTTTCCCAGCTGCTCATCAAAATACTCCACTCTGAGACCTTTGAGAGATTCAGACCAAAAGAATTCTACAGATACGGACATTTGCACTGTAGTGGCCACAACAACTAAATTTTTTCATTCATTTTATTTATTTATTTTTTACATTTAGCTATTCAGTTAAAAGTGGTTTCTTTGAAATACACTGAAACAGACAATGTCCTACTTTTGGTCAGCAGCATCAGCCATTTGGATTTTAGGACAGATCCATTGGACTGTTTAAAAGCAAAATGGGACAGGCCTCTACGGTCCACTCTCTCGGCAGTGCACGTAATAACCGTTGTGTTCGCGGTAGCTGTATACTCCAGGCTATGGACATTATTCCACCTTTGTAATGTAAAGCACATCTTAAAATGCAATTGCCTTTGCCGGCGACAACAGCGGGGGGCAAAATAAAGGCCTTAACAGGTCAAAGAACTCCAGAGGGACTTCATTCACCTTGCAAGGGCACTGAATTTATGGGATCTCTAGACCATAAACACAAACTCTTTGGTCTGGAATAAACAAGCTTGTACTGCTTTGAATAAATAAACGGTGGAAACTATTTCAGTTCAGTTTTCAGTATGGCTAAAAAGTAGGTAACAGGGTTGCAAACTAGATTCAATGCATCAGTAAAACCCAATGACCTTATTTCCAAGTGCACTATAGGGACAATTTAAATGGTAATACATTACAAGTTTAATGTCAGATGTATGCAATAAAACATTCAATTTTACACACAATTGCTTTGGAATCTATATCATTCTGTTCAATGAAACAGTCGTGAAGGACGTTTGCATCTCTGAAGATAATGGTTTTAAAACTTTAACTCTGAATAACTACAAGATTTAATTGGCAGACTTCTTGAGAAGATGAGATGTCAGGTGAAATGTTATTCAAAACTACCTGTATTCGATTATCCATTTTTTTACCAGGTTGAGAAGCTAGTTGCGCATGCATCCTTCTGTGTCTATCACAAGGCAGTGGGCGTAAAACGAATAGCACATTCAAAACGCAAGGTCTTCTTTTTATACAGGGGCAAATTCAATTTGATCACAGGGATCAAAGGAAGGGCATGACCTGCCAGCATTTACAAGATTTCAAATAATTCACTTTTCCACCACAGTATTATAAATTAGCCTGTCATACAGACTGGTCAAAACACAAGTCCTGTAGGAACCTTGGCTCAGGGATATTCATTTAATATTTTCTATGAAATACGAAGACTTCTGCCCTGCAAACATATTTCAAGCCAGTTTGACTGGCTAATCATTCTAACCTTCTATGAAATGAATGCATTTAATTGTGCAGAGAATTCTGCTCATATGTAGCAGGTAAATCTTTAATTAAGCTCCTCAGATGAAAAGATTAAATAGGCAGTCATAAGGTAATATACTGAAAGCATTGCAGTGATATTCACTCCATGATCACAGACTCTATTAATAGAGGTTTTGCAGAGGTTTCTTTGAAAGTGTAATCCAGTAAAGTCACTCTCTGTGCTCCCCTGCGGTATCCACAGCTCTACTGATATATATATTTTTATATATATATATCTATATTAATAACTCTTGTGATATTTGTTTTTCTCTTAGCACACATATCTAGTTCATCATGTTATCAGATTGGAAGCTACATTCATATTTTTCCATAAGGCCGCCTACGGGTTCAGGATAACTAGGTTCATTTCTGAGCTCTAACAGTGGATAGGCATATATGTCTTTGCTTTCGTAGAAATGTCTTGATATTAGAGAACATGTACATTGAGGACATTAAGCTATGGGAATCTCTATTCCAAACCCTGTGCTAAAGCATATAGGAAGACTAAGCCATTTCTGAATCATTCACTAACAATGACAATGAACAGCCTATTTATTGTAATGAAGATATGCTATAGTTCTTCAAAAGAAGAAATAAAATGCAATTTCACCTGCCTCCATCAAGTATACGCTTTAACTAATAGCAAAGGTTCTTAAAGGCAGCAATACACGGATCTGTCTGGTTTATCCTGACTTCATAATAGAAAACTGCTTTAAATTCAATATTTCTGCATTTAAACCTTCTGGAAATGCACTACACCTACAGACTTTGATTGTAAAAACAAGTCTTGGATGAGTTCACAGTTTATAGTTTAGTGTTTAAAGGTGCGGTCATGTTAGCAAAAGTTGTCTGTTTCCAATAGCTTAGCGATATATGAAGCACAGCTCACATAGAACTCACTTTCAAACTAAGTGGCTTTCTGTTGGTCAACACGGCAAATTCACATGGCCAACCTGAACCTGTTCTGAAATCTTTTCTTCAAACAAAATTCATGAATGTATGGACTGTTATTTAAATTACTTGTAAAAATTTACCAAACAACAGTAAATGTGAACGCACCTTAAGATAAAGCTTAACAATTAGCTTAAATAAATATTCAGCTCTTGAAATGTAAGAATGTTGATGGCTTTTGATATTTAACCTGACATTTTACACAAACAAAAGCCTGAATCAGTCAAAAAAACTTTAGATTTTTAATAGTTGGCTCACTGCCGGAATAATGGACAAATTACAGAACTACTCAGAACTGAAACAGGTTTCAGATATTGTCCACAATTCTGATAAGTTATAGAAGTGTTAAGATATTGAAAAGTGTATAATGTCTGAAACGTATCACAGAAGATAACCAGCTCATGATTTTGAAAGAGATGTGCGCCAACGCACCAGAAAAGACAGCCAAGACTTACCCAAATAGGAGTTTTTTTTATAAAGACACAGATTTAGCCTTAAAAAGATGTTTATTTGAATTGAAGGTTTAGGGACATTCAGCAGTCTGGTGATCCTTGGCTGAACTAGCTGAGATGTCATATGCAGAATAAAACATAGATTAGCACAGGGCTTTAGATCAAATGTTTATTTGTGCATCTTCAAACTCTAAAACAAGAGAGGTTTTATTAAAATCTGCCTGCAGTCTTCATGAGTACTTTCAAATGGGAATGTGAAACTCCACTTTAAATATTTTTCAATAAATACAACCAGTCTTAAAAATTATTTTTTTTTAAACAGAGAGAGAGAAGAAAACAAATGCTTTGAAAAGTCTAAAACGGTCACGTAAAACCAGGTCTCTTTTGAAAGAGAGAACCACAGAGATAATTTAATATAAAAAGCACATTTTCTAATTTAGCAAATCACACTTAATTGCAAGCTTAAACGAGGACAACAGTAGAGCTCAAATTCATGAGGATCCATATCAATTACATCAATTATTCAATTATCAAAGTGCCCCACCAAAGACATTTGAAACCTTCATCTGAATGTAAAAAGCAGATGTTTTGCTCTCTCTTTAGCAAACAGAAAACAAAAATCAGTGATATACCCCATCACAATAATGGACGTAGCAGTGGTGGGAGGCAATAATGATGAAACTGAGCATCCTACCTTCTCAGTTAACAACCCAAAGGGGATGCTAAGATTTTTTGTAGCGGGAGAAAGCCCCTTCCTTCCCTCTCAATCACACTGACTAATTACCAAGCAAACGCAGTTAGTCACACATAATGGCAGAGCTGAGTGAATGGAGCCTCATAAGACAGCTGGACTATTGCCCTCAAGGACATGAACCGAGTTCTCTCCTCCAGACGCCATGAATACAAACCTACGCAGAGACATGCAGAGCCTATAAAGTTTGTTTGTGGGTATTTAGTATCCCATCTAGGCTAGACTGAACTCATGAGCTTTTTTCCAGTTGAAGGTCAGGGAAGGGGTAAACAGTCATTTGGAATGAAAATCAAGCCATTCCACGCTTTCCTTTATTTTTCACTGAGGACTTGCAGCTTTCGATGTTTGCCTACAAAACCTCAATTACAAACATCAGGAAGAGAGAATCTGATCATAAAATTTCTCCAGCCATCTGCAGTAACGCATAACGGGATATGTAAAATGGGTTTACCTGTTACATTAAAATATAACAATCCTCTGGGTTTATAGCAGATAATGCAAGGTGACCCGTGTTAGATAACTTACTTTTCAAAGGGAACGAGATCAAAGGTAGGATCTGATCTTGTCAGCTTACATACTGTGACAAAACACCAGGAGTTTCACTGTCACTGATTTTTTATATAACTACAGTTACATAAGCCATGTCAGGGGTGTTGCGTCAGAGCAAGGGAGGCAGTAGCACCTTTAAAAAATGGGATATGAATAAATCGAAATAAATATTATGAAATATAATATATGTCAACTATTTTATATATAGATACAAGAATAGGGCTGGGCGATATAGCTATAAAATGTATCAACAATATAATGTTTCATATCGTTCGGTATCGATAATTATTGACTTTTTATAACCTTTTTTAAAACAAAGAGCAATAGAAAATACCGTTTAAATTTAACCATTGTATTTTTAAATTAACCCAATTTATTGAGAAAAACAACAAATATTTTTTGTTTTAACAATCAAACACAAAAATTTAACAAATATCTCATTTCTAATGTGTTATATGCAGATTAAATAGGTCTGAAGGAAACTTTTGGCTTGTCTCCTGAAGCCACAGGAGGGCGCAATGAGCAAAATAATGCAGAGCATTAAATTGCCAACGCAAAGGAAATAACTGTCTATAAAAAGAAAAATGTGCATTACGTCTAAATTAACTCAACTTAAATCAAACATAATTTCGTAAATTGCACAAACCAATTATGAACAAAACGGCATCATGTATTAATGCATTGCTTAATACAAAGAGCCGAAATGCCCATCACACAGATTGCCTTTAAAAACATATGAGATGCAGTGAAAAGGAATAAACATCCACAAATTTGTGACGTGTTTTCTAAAAGTTTAAACTTTTTTTAACTTTGCATGGCTTTCTATACATGTCTTCTGTGAGATGTGAGTGCAGCAGTCATATTTGTCCGTCTTAAAATGTGCTGAATATGCGTTCTGTGGGAATGGCTTGGTTTCGGTTTTAACATTCTTCTACGCATTGAGCTACTATAGTTCTCTAATATTTTGAATGAATAACGCAGCAACTGCGCGTCTCGTGGGCGAGACTTAACATTAAAATGCAATAAAGTAACTTACATCATCATCACCGCATCTTGCGATCCACTAATGACGCTCCCAGACACCTAACATTTGATTGTACTTTTTTTTGCATTCAAATGCAAATTTGTATTTCAGATTCGACTAATATATATTTTTTATTCACAATCTCTTCCTCACAGGCACGGTTTGTGTGTGCGGTCTGCGTCCTCATAGCATGTGCATATATTGTGCGCTTATATTCGAACATTTTGTATATCGTTATCGAGGGTGTACGGTCGATAAATATCGATACCATTTTATCACCCAAGACTATACAAGAGTTTCTAAATGAACACCGGAAGGCATTGTCTCTATATCTATATGACTGGTTTATTACATCCAAATGGGTGAAACTCATGGAATCAGACCAAGAAATATTGATGACTCATCCAGCACTAGACATTTTGTACAATCAAATTCCACTCTGATGTTAATGTCAAGGCCACTAATACCTGCAAGGGACTGCAAGCAGCAAATCTGGCTCATGCTGTGGGGGAGGCTAATTTAAGTCAATAAATAGTCAACCAATCAATCAATCAATAAATAAATGATTAGCTTTGCTGTCATCTAACACTCCCTTGGTGTTTGTAATGTTAAAAAAAACACTGATAATTTAATAATACTATTAAAAGATAACATTATTACCACACTAAAAATAAACAACACTATTAAAATCTTTAGCAAATCTAAAAATGGAAATACATTTTTTTCATGCTGTACATTATAAATGCTGTGATGCCTAAATTCACTGTTGCATTTAAACCAGTAGATTTTAGTGTTTTATTTTCAATGTATTTAGACAAAACAGTATACAATTTTTAAATAAGCCAATTATTTGGCCACACACACACACACACACACACACAAAATAAATAAAATAAATTGGCATTTCCATTTAACTTCTAAACAGTGCAACCATCTTCAATATAGTTGCCTACCACAGAGTTCAATCTATGCGGTGAATGAATAAATCCATTTTATTCATGTTTCCTGTCGAAAATAAAGAATAAATCCAAGGGACAGGAGCAGCGATCATGTGACCCAAATGTAATCCCCAAGTGAAGCTGATGTAAGGACACTCTCTGTGGCGAGCAAGAGCCTCTATCTCTTGATTTAAAGGGCTCTCCATTAGCTGTCGCACCACTAGGGCGTCCGTCAGCTTGATTGCACATCAGATTCATAAAAAACAGCAGAGAAGTATGAAGTGGGCATTCTGGTGTCCCTGTGCAATAGCATCACCGGTTTCTAGAGGCATATTAGGATGGCGGCACTATTTTAGTGCGACGCTCAAGCAATCTCCGAGCTCAACTCCACAGACCTGAGAGGATTACCTGGGGAAAAGGAGGATTTCTATTTGCATGATAACTGCTGAATCTAGTCTGCTTTATTCTTTATTAGTTACAGTAAGTCCTTCTTTCATTAAATGACACAGTAGGAAAGGGATGTGCAAAGACTGTGACGTACCCAATGGAAGCGTAAGCCTGATGCTCTCTCACACACACACACAGACGCGCAGTCAATGTCATCTTTAATGAACTTCAGGTCATATCAAATCAACTGAGTCTCAAGTCATAAACTTTTATGATTAGTAGAAATAGATCATCCACAGCAGATGAGCTGCAGTGTTTTCTCTGCACTGTCATTTCCATGCGCAGCACAGCATCTCTCATCTCACAGATCTGAGTGTGCAGCTTTAGGTGCAGAGAAAAAGGGACTAAAATATGAAAAGAGTAAATAACAGTTATGACCATTAAAATAAAGAGAAATTAAGATCATGTCATCATTGAATCACTTATGTCATTCCGACCTGTATGATTTTTTTTTGCTTTTATGGAACACAAATGCCGAAATTTTGAAAAATGTGCTTGTCGCTCTTTTCCATACACTTACTATGAATCAGGACTGGAGCTGTCAAGTTTCAAAAGGATGCAAACACACTATAAATTGTCATAAAATTGATCAAGGCCTATACAACCTATGTAAAATACTAAGTCTTTTAAAGTCATATAATAGACGATACATGATTTTGTGTGAGGAACAAAAGAAAATTTTTCACTGAAAATGTTGATATCTACCTTCACCTGTTTCTTTGTAATCATTTGTGAAATTTTAGTTGTCCTTGATAATATTTAACTTCCGTGAGCCACCACAGCAACAGCATCACTGGATTGGAATATATTTCACAAGTCACATGGACCACTTTTATATTACTTTTATGGTGCTGTTCCATCCTTTGTGAACCTTAAAAACAGCTTCAGTCGCCATTCACTATAATTTTCATTTTTGAGCAGACCATACTACTTGAAATGCTATTATGTTGATTTATAAAATCATAATGTTGAAACACTGATCTCATTGAGATACTGGGGGGTTAACGGATTAAAGACTCATAGATTATACTATGCCTTTATCATCTTCTCTCCTAATCTCATTTCACAGGAGACCTCAGATGGAGGAGATGTTTTTCTCTTCAGAGAACCTCCACACGGCTCCCATCTACACAGAGGAAAAAGTGAAGCAAATAAATAAGAAGAAATCTGAATCCTTTCAGCCCTCACAGAAGTGCAAAGCAATGAATCAGCAAAATAAATTCTCTCCAGAGATAAACAAACATGATATTTCAGGGGCCAGAGAAGACTAGCTGGTCTCATAAAGTTCATTGGGTCCACTGACCATAAACGCAGCCCACTATTCAGTCTCACAGCATCCACAGTAACAAGTATAGCATCTCCAATAACAAATACACCTCGATGCACAGAGGCCTATTAAATCTGGACCCCAAAATGGCCCGACTTAAATAGGCTGCTGACTCCAGGGTTATATCCTCTAGAGTCCTGATAGAAGAAATACTGGTGATCCATATGAACAATATGCATGAAGAAGTGCAGGTGAATGAACAAATGAAATGAATGGTGGGTTATGCAGAGACTGACAGTCTGGTTTCATGAAAAACTGGCAACCAAAAAAACATCCTCAAAGATCTTTGCAGAAAACAATAAAATGCTTACCAAAAAAAATCATTCTGGCATCTTAAATTCTATTATCTCAAAATAAATAAATATCACTTTTTCAAAATAATTCGGTAACCTCCACAAAGTTATCAGTTGTGACTGGAATTTAAAGCAGCAGTAGCAAATTGTCTTCAGGCAGAGAATTTGGCCCAGAACTACTTCTTGGCTGATGGTTTTATCTTTATTAGTCTAATTCATTTGGATTGCTTTCAAACGTGGCTGACTCATTTTTTGACAAGGTGTAATTAATTACTATGCAAATGGTTTCAAGCAACACCCTCTCATTTTGGCACGAACAGGCGGCGTCTCCGTCTAGGTTTTGGAATGTCATCAGAAGAAAAAAAAACAATAAGAAAAAGAAAAAAAAAGCTTTGCTCAAGTGTAGGCAATCATGTGGAGAACTTGACTTCACAATGATATTTCTCCAGGAGATAAAAGAACAATAATAGGACACAAGGCCAGGTGCGAAGCCATGTGTTTTGAAGTCTCCATCTCTGTGTTCTCTCAGGAAAATGTAATTTTAATGTAATTCAGTCAGAAATTCTGTCCCATACACACACACACACACACACACACACACATAAGTTTGAAATGATTACAATTTTTAATGTCTTTGAAAGAAGTCTCTTATGCTGACCATTTATTTAATGAACTACCACATAAAAACGGTAATAATGTGAAATATTAATACAATTTATAATACCTGCTTTGTATTATAATATATTTTAAAATGTAATTTATTCCTGTGATGGTAAAGCTGAATTTTCAGCATCATTACTCCAGTTTTCAGTGCCATATAATTCTTCAGAAACCATTCTAATATTCTGATTTGGCGGCTTGCAATTACAGGCGTAAAATACATTTAGAAAAAAAAACTTTTTTTTTCAGAATTTTGATAATCAAATAAATGCAGTCTTGGTTAGCATAAGAGACTTTTTTCAAAAACATAAACAAATCTTAATTATTCCAAACTTTTAAACAGTAATGTATGCAACCAAGTAGGTAACAGAGTCATTTATTTATGTTCGTAAAGCTTTCAGATAAATATTAAAACAAAAATCCTGCTTAAAATTACAAAATTAAAACAAATGACATTTTATTATCTGATAACGCATAAAAATAAGGGTTGAATTTGGTTCTGAGAAAAGCTTTGGCATCATTTGTTTGCTAATTATTTTGATATTTTGTTACCACAATGAATTTCATTTCATGCTTAATTTTTAAGCATGACATAAGTGTTTGAATAAGTCTTAAGGCCACTGTATACAAGCAAACACATACACACTCAAGACACTCCAAAACTGACAACACTCATACAGGAGGACTGTTTATTTTAATGCTCGAAGATCTTTGCAAAAAATAAAAAAATCAGTAGCAGCCACTAAGATTATGGGGGATTTCACAACCATCCTCACCTATTAATAGTGTCTAATGCGCCATGAAATTAATAAATAGCATGCTTGGTAATTGCTTGGAAACCAAGTGCCGTGGAAAAGACTGCTATGAAATCAACGGCATCAGTTGCGGTCTCTAATAAGTTGTCACATCATTGTCGTTAACCTTCACGCAATTAAACAGAAGGAAGGTTCTTGATTGGTGGACGGCCTGGAACAATGGAGAAGAAAGAAGAATGCAGTGACATGCATGTGGCCTCAGCAGATCGGATCTCATAGTCAGCACTCTCAAAGATCACTCGGCACATTTGAACGGGGCCTAGAGAGAGAGCATCAAAATCAAATAGCCGCTCTCAAAGAAGCTGAGGGCAGAGCGGTTAGCCTGAGAAAAATATCCGCCTCAAATAAGTCGACACCATCAGTCCTCCCGAGGCAGGTGAAAGGAGAAGGACGTGGCCCTATTGAAACTCACAATGTGCCGTTACTCTTTGCCTCCGGGTAAAAATAGCACTCTGATGAATTCAATCGCCGAAAGCCTATCGTTCACATTTATAAACTGCAGAGTACCAAAGTCTATCGGTGAATGACAGTGAGTGTGTTGTTATCCTAATGATTGCTTGGAGAAAGGGCAGACGGGGACGGCAAGGAGACTTAGACATTGCGAAGAAAAGAGGAATAAAAATCCACTTGGCTTTTCCAGGTGAACGATCCAAGACGAGGGAATGAGAGAAGAGCGGGCGAGTGTAATAACCAGAGTGCCAGAGGTCCTGCCGTGAGTGATGAGCAGCTCACTGATGCCTACGGAGGTCAATGGGGTCACCGTGCTCACACTGGAAGGACATCGATGTGTTCCTCAACTGTATCCGCAACCATAACAGAGGACAAAAAAAGTCGGGCAAAAAAAATAAATAAAAATGTATGCACAAGTTCAAAACGTCAAGGATAAAATGCCGCACAATAAATATATACACAAGAGAATCCCCATATTGCATCACTGAAGGGTGTCGATTTAGCCTGAAGTGTTTGCAGCTACAATGCCCTTTTTAGCTCTGAGCTCTTTGCACACTTGACTCCGTTAAGTAAGAATCCCTATGGAAATCTGCCGGCTTGCTCTGTGTAATAATTGCATGCTAGATACAGCGCTCCAAAATCCTTTTTAACTTGCCAATGCAAATGGAAAAACAGTCAATTCATTTTGCTGGTATTTAAAGGGTTGTTATTCATTCATTTCTATCTCGCACCCCTTTGACAGTTATTGTATTGTGCGGCAAAGCTGGAAGGGATCAAACAACATTTTGAAATGTGCCATGTTGTTTCAACATTACAAAGGACATTCGCACAAGCTCTTCAAAGCATGGAGTCTTATTAAAAATCACTCTCACCATCGTAACTCTGTGGGAGTTCAAGTTAAAAAAAAAAAAAAAAAAAAAAAAAAAAACACCTAGTTCCCCTTCAGGAACTCGAGCTGCGTCGAAACACTTTGGGAACGCCCTTGCGTGACCGCGTTCTGAAGCACGTGTCAAATCCGTCCAATGGACCAACGAGACGTCACAAGCGGGGTGACGTAAACACCAGAAAGTATAAAAGCGCATCCAGCAGAGCGCAAACCAGCTTCTGCTCTTCAGTAGCGCTCTGTGTATGTGTCTGTCTATTTACTGTTGTCTGTCCGCACAAGCACTCATATATAAAACAATGAGAAGTCTATGGCGAGCGAACGGCATTACAAACGCTGTGTTTCTCCCTGCCCACGATATCTGGCGGCGGGGCATACACACGATTTGTGTGTTGTTTGTTTGGGAGCAGAGCATGCACGGTCAGCTTTCGAACAGCTGATTGTCATCACCGCCAGCTCTCGCTGCGCACGCTCCGCTCTCGCCTGGCTGCGTTTGATGACAGCGGCCAGGCTCGCGATCCCGCTGGGAGCGGTCCCGCTGTTGCCGAGGCACAGTGCAGACTGTTGTCGTGGGGATCACGAGTGGATTTAGCGGAGGAATCCGAGACGGGCTCGTCCTTTTCTCGGTCCTCACCCGCTAGATCCGCGGCTCTCTCTCTCGCGCGCCCCCCCCCCGCGAGAGAGAAAGAGCCAGACGCTTCATCTATCTTCCTCCGAGGAGGTGGATGTGACGAGTGTCGAGACAGAGGAGACTGTGGACTCGCCACCACAGTCCCTCGCGTATGAGGTGTGATTCGTGATTATGGGGGGTGTTTCGCGCCAAAATAAAATATTGTTTGGCCAGCCTAGAACAGGACGCTCGTCCTAAAAATAATTAGACGAGCATGTTCTGAATCCAGATCACAGCCTTCACGACGGTGGCCTTCCGTTTTCCCCGATCTCCATGCTGAGTGCCAAGATCGTGGGAGAAACCGTACTCATCCCGTATTACAGCCCCACAGTCTCGAATTATTCAAAGAACATCGTGGGGCTGAATGATAAGGTATATGGGGCGATGCCAGTGGTGGAGCAGACGCTTTCGAGCTATCTCTCCCCATCCTCAGCATCGTCCCTGAAGGCCCCGAAGCTTCCCACCAGGCCCGTTAGGCCTACATCGAGTCTGGTTGGGAAAGCTTATACGGCGGCAGGTCAGGCTGGCGCATGTTTGCACACCATGGCGGTGTTACAAGCATACCAGGCTGACCTGCTCAGGGGTGGGGCTGCTGAGCAGGAGAAGCCCAAGCCATCAAGCTCATCATATCGCCAGTCTCAAAAACAGAGCGTTGCAACCCGAACCCTCTACAGAAAGATCGGGGGTCGGGGCGATGCTCTCGGTTGGGGTCTTATAGACCGAAAACGGACCTGCGGACAGTTATTTGTTTAAGAGGACCTCGGCGAAATGGTCCTAACATTGTCAGGTCCCTGAGGTCAGCCCACCTGGAAAGGAAAGGATAACACCTCAGTATACGGTGCCCAATCCTCCTCAGTGCCCTCAAGGAGGCTTATTGATACCCCTGCCACCCTCGGTGCTTCAGGGCTCAGTGAGCTCCGACGAGCGAAAATCCCAGTTGCCGCCCGGCAACGGTACGGCACGGGAGAGCTCGCCCCCTCAAGTGAGGGTGCTACAGCAGTCAGGTCGGTCATTCCCTCAGTGCCCTCATGGAGGTTCATTTATACCCTGCCACCTCGTTGCTTCAGGGCTCAGTGAGCTCTGACGAGCGAAAATCCCAGCTGCTGCCTGGCAAAGGTACGGCACGGGAGAGCTTGCCCCCTCAAGTGAAGAGGCTACAGCAGTCAGGTCGGTCGTTCCCTGCCGGTCATCCGCTTCAGGGCACCGAACTGGCTCCTCTAATAATACCAGACGCCAGCCTCGAGAGGCTGGTTCCCTTAGTAGATTTTCTGGTAGCGTGGAAACTTCTACCAAATATCTCAAAATGGGTCCTGCAGATTGTAGAGAAAGGTGACAGAATCCAGTTCGGATCTCGTCCGCCTCGTTTCAACGGGGTCATCCACACACTAGTGGGCCCCGAGCAGGCTCTGGTAAATGGAACAAGAAGTAGATACTCTCTAGAGGAAGGGGGCCATAGAACGTGTTCCTCCTCTCTCGAGAGAGAGTGTCCGGGTTCTACAGCCGTTACTTCATCGTTCCGAAGAAGGATGGGGGGGGGGTTGCGTCGGATCTTAGATCTCCGGCTTCTGAACCGCGCTATCAAACGGCTTCGGTTCAAGATGCTCACTATCAAGCAGATAGTATCTCAGATCCAGTCCAAGGACTGGTTTGTTACGATAGATCTCAGAGACGCTTATTTCCATGTTTCCATCCTCCCTCAACACTGGAAGTTCCTGAGGTTTGCTTTCGGGGGCGAAGCATACCAATATAGAGTTCTTCCCTTCGGCCTGTCACTCTCACCCAAACTTTCACAAAGTGTGGGGATGCTGCTCTGGCTCCACTGCGACTCCAGGGCATCCGCAAACTCAATTACATCAACGACTGGTTAATACTAGCTCAATCGGAGCAAATGGCGGCTCGGCATCGAGATGTCGTACTCACCCATATGAGAGAGCTGGGGTTAAGACTAAACGCCAAGAAGAGTGTTCTTTCTCCACTACAGAGAACCACTTATTTAGGCGTGGTGTGGGACTCAACCTCGATGCAGGCACGTCTGTCTCCTGCTCGAATCGAGTCATTCCTCACGACAGTCACGAGGGTAAGAGAAGGCCAGTCACTCACTGTCAAACAGTTTCTGAGGCTGTTGGGCCTGATGGCAGCGGCGTCCAACGTGATACCTTTTGGCCTGCTGTACATGAGAACCCTACAGTGGTGGCACAAGAACAAGAAGTTCTCCCCAAGGGGAAACCCGCTTCGCATGATCAAGGTCACGCAGCGATGCCTACGTGCCTTAGACATGTGGAAGAAACGTTGGTTCCTGGTTCAAGGCCCGACGTTAGGGGCTCCTTGTCGTCGCGTAAGGCTAACGACGGATGCCTCTCTCATGGGCTGGGGAGCGGTCATGAGTGGCCGCTCTGCCCAGGGTCTGTGGGAAGGCCATCATCTCTTTTGGCACATCAACTGCCGGGAAATGCTGGCCGTGTTTCGACCTCTGACACACTTCCTTCCAGACCTAAAGGGGCATCATGTGTTTGTCCGCACAGACAACACATTGGTGGTCTCCTACATCAATCAGCGGAGTTATGGAAGCTGTTGGCATGGCCCTTGAGGGGGCACAGCTCCTAGCATCTGGTCTCTAAACTGAGGTTTTTGAGACTATACTCCAGTCCAGAGCTCCCGCCACTAGGAAACAGTACGCCTTGAAGTGGAAACTTTTCGCTTCATGGTGCGGACAGCGACTACAGGACCCAGTCAACTGCCCAATTGGTACAGTTCTGGAGTTTCTGCAGGAGCGATTCTCCGCAGGGTTATCTCCCTCCACTCTGAAGGTATAAGTGGCGGCCATAGCTGCTTATCACGCCCTTTTGGGTGGTCAGTCATTGGGAAGACACCCACATGTCACTCGTTTCATCCGTGGCACCCTGAGGCTGAGGCCGGTACAGTGCACCAAGGTGCCCATAGTACTCAAGGCATTCTGTCCTCCTCCGTACCAGGAAGTAGGCCAAGAAAGGCGTAATCTGCTCTGTCCAGTTCGAGCACTGGACGCTTACGCACACAGAGTTGCCCCGTCGCGTAAGGCAGATGAGCTTTTTGTTTGTTTTGGTCCGCCAAAGAAGGGATTTCCGGCGACCAAGCAGATTATGGGTAGGTGGGTGGTCGAGACCATCTCACTAGCCTACGAGTCCTCTAGCCTCCCATCACCTATGGGGTCAGAGCGCACTCGACCAGGAGAATGGCGGCCTCCAAGGCTTTCAGCTTAGGTATGGCCTTGCAGGACATTTGTGCTGCGACAGGCTGGTCCTCTCCGCACACTTTTGTACGCTTCTATAACCTAGACTTGGCATCTACCCCAGGTTCCCAAGTTCTCTCTCGTGATGTGCTCATAGGATACACACACAGGCAGGGACCTGATAGTATGGCGCAGTGGGTATTCTCATTACCAAAGCGAATCTCGACGCAGCTCAAGTTCCTGAAGAGGAACGTCTCAGGTTACGTATGTAACCATGGTTCCCCGATGGGAACGAGATGCTGCGCTCTCATTGCATACTCCTGCATCCCTGCAGGCGTTACTTCATCGAAGCTGGTTTGCGCCCGGCTGGATGTGCTTTTATGCTTTCTGGTGCTTACGTAACCCTGCTCGTGACGTCTCGCTGGTCCATTGGACGGATTTGACACGTGCTTCAGAACGCGGTCACGCAAGGGCGTTCCCAAAGTGTTTCGACGCAGCGTCTCGTTCCCTCGGGGAACCATGGTTACATACGTAACCTAGAGACGTTCGTTTTGTACGACCCACTGCTGAAATGCAAAGCAGGGACTGAATTTCCAGGCCAACCTCCTAGAATGCTATACAGATAGATGAACAATAATGATAAAAAAGTACAAGTAGACAAAAAAGGCAGAGATAAACTCCAGATACATAAACTTAACTGAGAGGTGTCAAAAGTAAATTTTCTCTTTGAGGAAGGCCCTGTACTGTAAATCCTTGACAAATATATCCAATCCATTCTGATTTGCATGTTTGTTTGCATACTAAGCAGCTGCTAAACACTGGAAGAGCTGGTGGGAGTTTAGTATTACTGATGCAATACTGCCTCACCTGTTCATATGCAGAACTGCAGACTGTCCTCTACACCTGAAGGCAGTTCAGACTGAAATCAAAGTCATTATCAGCTGATAAATGTCAATTATCAGAATCTATCAAAAAAAATCCTCTAAAATGTGCAAATTAAGACTACACTTTTTATGTTTTTAACAGCACAGGATAACAGCATATCACTTTCTGAATATATTAGATATGCTCTCATATCTGTTTTTCTCATTCGATTTTTGATGAATAAGGAATAGTCAGCAGAATGATGCCAGTCAGCCATGCTAGTTCTTACTATCCTTTCTCCTTTCAACCTATTCCAGGATTTCTTACCTTCACTGATAACACTGAATAAATACACTGAGAAAAATTTAACACAGGTAATGAAATTAAAAATGAAAATTTTTTTGTGCGTTTGTGGCAAGAATACTATTTATTTTTAAGGTCATAAAATAATTTCATATCTTCAAACAAGCAATAAAATAAAACTAAAAAGGAACAAAATGTCACAATATTTCATAAAACCTCTAAAGCTCCTGAATGAGATGAATGAACTCTGCTGGTATTTCATCTATGTTCCAGTCCAAACAAACCCGTCTATGCTAAACCAGACAGGTCAATAATAATAATGTGCCTATAGTGAAAGATAGCACCTCCACTCTCGCCCCAAAGAGCCTCCAGTATAAAGAATGACTCTTTCCTTCAGTGATATAGCATTATGGGAGTGTTTGACAAGGGCCTCTCTGCCAATGGCAGTACTGGGCCAGTGTGTAATATCTCACATGAAAATGAAAAACATGGCTCCATCACTACAGAGAGGCTGAAATTCATGAAAAATTGCAAGCGTATACCCTTTAGACTTACCTTTAATATGAAGTGAGACATGCTATGATTATATAAGTATACATTTAACATGGGTAAAAATACTAATACAAATGAACAGAAAGCAAACGAACATGCTGCAATATTTCATACAAAATGCAATATGTCTGTATCTATTCAAAGCTAAAAAAGAAAGAAAGAAAGAAAATTACAACTACTACTGATAATAATAATAATACATATGTAAGGAATAATTGATGACAGGCTGTTGAATTATTAGAACATTTGCATTTAATGCATTTAAAATGTTCTTTGATATACTCTCTTACAAGTAGTCTATGTTTGAAGTACAACATTTCGCAGTGTCCATTTGACCAAGTAATCTTGAAATAATGCTTGGCTATTATTTGGAACAAATGCATTCCCCATAGCAGAAAAACCACAACAACCTTGGAGTCAACAGAGCACAAAAAAATTCCGAAAAGAAACAAGGAACATGTCACAACAATTTCAGCCGTCCTTCTTGGAAAACAGCTCCACAAATTTCTAGAAGGGAAATAATGTGAGGGTGGGGAAAAGCAGATGGCAGTCACATCAAAAAGAATAAAAGTACCGGTGTTGAAATCCTGCCATTGTGTGTTTGGCTCTGCTTTGCTGATCTTGTTTTCTGGATGAAATCGCAAGATTCCCCTGTGTCAGAACATGAATGCTTGAAGAGGTAACTACTGTGTCATCACAACCCAAAAAAAAAGAGGCACAAACGCACCATGTCTTGGAAACACATGGAAACATGTATGAATGTTCTTCCGAGACGCATTACTGCATGGCTGATTAACGATGGCTGGTTGACTTCAAACTGGAACTCTCCAGGACCAAATCCATACATCCTACGACATATATTAGACCTATAACATATATTGGGATTAAAGATGTGATGCTCATTTTGGTCCTATATATTAATTAATTCAAAAACAGATTAAAAATGCAATTCATATATACAGTGACTCTTTTATATATACATTTTCTATGACAATCAAGTTTTTAGATAAAAAAACTTTAAAGTTTTGTTATTTTCCTGGGAGCATTAGGTGAAAAAAAATGTCAGGATGATACAACTGTCCTGATATTAAAATTAAGGGAAAAATCCTCATTAAAAAAATGAAATTATTATAAGAATTTTTAAAAAGTAGAAAGTAGATAAACTATTTTATTATTTCTTAGGGGGAAAAAATAACAAAACTGATTTACTGGTTATTTTAAAAAAAGTCCACAAAAACTCAAAAAATTAAAAGGAGGAAATTATATTATAGAGAACCCCTGCAGACCCTCATTAATCAGATGTGTACACTACATGAACTTTAATTCAAGGTGTAAAGCAAATGTGTTACTTTTTTACTAGATGGTTACATCACATGACATTTTTATTTTATTAAAACTTTTTTCAAAAGTTCAAAATGATATGAAACTAATATGAATAACTTGCCACATGTTTTAAACTAGATTTGTTAACGATTATTCCTTTGTTTTATCATAGACACTTGCATACATCATTGAACGCTCTGTCCTTTCTCTTACCGCTCTGATCACCCTTCATCAGAGCAAAGGCTGACTTGTGAAATACTTCACTTCCCACAGGTTAATGAATGTTTTCAACATAAAAATGTGCTGCTGGACACAGTGTTGAGAAGTAACATGTAATTAAAATAAAGTATATTGATTACCCCACAGCACGGACTATAAATAACAGAGGCCATAAATAAGCGACAAGGACAGGTGAGTTGGCTGATTTATGCCTTTACTCCCATGAACAGCAGAATAAATCATTCACAGCTATGTTCTTATTGAGTTATGAAGCCTCTCCGCACGCAAAATAATTGCCGCCTCTATGTCATCCTCTTGTTTTGTGTATTTCCAAAGAATGGCTGAGTTGGTCAGCATGCACAGAGATGCATTTTGAATAGATCTAGTACAGGTGCTTTTAAATAATTTGTAATGTCGTGGAAAAGTTAATTTATTTCAGTAATTCAACTCAAATTTGTAAAACTCGTGTATTAAATAAATTCAAGCACACAGACTGAAGTAGTTAGTCTTTGGTTCTTTTAATTGTGTTGATTTTGGCTCACATTTAACAAAAACACACCAATTCACTATCTCAACAAATTAGAATATGGTGACATGCCAATCAGCTCATCAACTCAAAACACCTGCAAAGGTTTCCTGAGCCTTCAAAAATTTCTCTCAGTTTGGTTCACTAGGCTACACAATCATGGGGAAGACTGCTGATCTGACAGTTGTCCAGAAGCCAATCATTGACACCCTTCACAAGGAGGGAAGCCACAAACATTCATTGCCAAAAAACTGGCTGTTCACAGAGTGCTGTAACCAAACATGTTAACAGAAAGTTGAGTGGAAGGAAAAAAGGTGGAAGAAAAAGATGGCACAACCAACGAGAGAACTGCAGCCTTATGAGGATTGTTAAGTAAAATCGATTCAAGAATTTGAGTGAATTTTACAAGGAATGGACTGAGGCTGGGGTCTAGGCATTAAGAGCCACCACACACAGAAGTGTCAAGGAATTTGGCTACAATTGTCATATTCCTCTTAAGCCACTCCTGAACCACAGACAAAGTCAGAGGCATCTTACCTGGGCTAGGAGAAGAAGAACTGGACTGTTGCCCAGTGGTTTAAAGTCCTCTTTTCAGATGAGAGCAAATTTTATATTTCATTTGGAAACAAGGTCCTAGAGTCTGGAGGAAGGGTGGAAAAACTCATAGCCCAAGTTGCTTGAAGTCCAACGTTAAGTTTCCACAGTCTGTGATGATTTGGGTGCAATGTCATCTGCTGGTGTTGGTTTATTGTGTTTTTTGAAAACCAACGTCAATGCACCCGTTTACCAAGAAATTTTGGAGAACCTTCATGCTTCTTGGGGGTGGGAGGGGGATGTACATACTTTAAAACCTTCTAAACCCGCCAGTGGGGGCAGTTAAGTAACGTAATGAGTGAGTCTAGTGACCATTCATCAACGTTCACTGAATCATACAGTACAAAACACTGCTGCTGTTGCTTGGAGATTTGCGATATTTCTGCTGTGATTCTTTGTTTTGAACTATTTAGAAAGTTGGTTGTGAAACAGAAACAAAAACGGTCAATACCGTTCTAAAATGTAAGTAACCTAATACGTAACTACGCAACTACTTGCTTATTGAACTAATCAATGTAACACATTGCAATCATGAGAATATCGGGCAATGCTCTTGTCTTGGTATGTTGCATTAAAGGGTTCGTTACCCAAAAATTTAAATAGGCTGCGTTTACTTCACCGCGGAGGGCGGCATCCGAGGTGTATATGACTTTCTTTTTTCAGAAGAATCCAGTCGAATTTATATTAAAAACTGTCCTGGCTATTCCAAGCACTATCATTGCAGTCAGCGGGTGTTGCAATGCTTCAGTCCAAAAGAACTTAAATAAAAATCGCCCATCCATAAAAAAAAGTGTCTCACACGGCTCCGGGGGGTGAACAAAGGCCTTCTGTAGCGAATCTATGCATTTTTGTAAGAAAAAAATCCATATTCAAAACGTAATAATCACTCTAATCTAGCTTGCGCTCACTGTTGTACACGGAAGCAGTTCTGGGCGGATGATACATGAGGTCAGCGCTGCCCATGCGCCGGTGAGTCTCGTGAAAACAAACATTTGTTTACAGGAGCAAAGGAAGCAAAGTTTCCTTTACTTTAGCAAAGGAAAACCAGTCTCCTCTTGGCTTATATCGAAATCTTCTGACATTCTTCTTTACAAATCCTCGTTTTGTACTTCTAATTCTTGACCGTTGTTTTGTTTTGATCTCTCCGCTGCGTTTCCGCATGCGTCACTTCTGAGCGGCGCATGCGCAAAGCTGAACTCATATGTCATCTGCCCGGAGCTGCTTCGTTTACAACAGTGAGCGCAAGATAGATTCAAGTGATTTAAATGTGAACGAGAGGAATCCAACCGATGAGCTTTGAAAAATCGACGCGTTTCAAAAAGGCGGGGCATAGAGGAGAAACAATAATGTACAGTATGTGGAAAATAATGTGTTTTTTTAACTTTAAACCGCATAAATACATTTCATTACACAAAATAATGTTCTTTTTAGCAGCATCATATGACCCCTTTAAATACTTTAGATGTCAACAAGTTTAAATGTAAATTTGTTTTAATGATGGAGACAGTTAATGTAGGGGTTTTACAAACGTTTTTGTGATTAAAAAAAAAAGTCAACTTTTATATATTTATTTTTTTTATTGATTGATTTTTGCACTGAGAAACTATCAAAGATTTTATTAAATTATTCACAAAAACTACTGCTAATTGCAGTAAAAAAAAAAAAAACTGTTACACTATCGTGATAGCTTGACAGCTGTTTTGTGAATAATTTAACAAAAGCCAATAATGTCCAGACTGCAATGGTTGTTGGATCAATATTACGTCATCATAGGGAACAGCTGAAGCGAATATCAACTGTACATCTTTGACTGTTGGTGGATGGAAACCACATGTGACATTATATAGAATCTTTCATGTCGGTTTTCACTCCTAAAGAGACTTTAACTTATGAATCTATCTTCAGTGTGTCAGAATGTCAAAAAATGGTGCAGAAATACACACATAAACTAAAATAAAAATATTGTAGTGTAAAAAAACATTTAACCTCCACTGATCTGATGTTTGCATACAGATTATAAATTTTGAATCTGTATTTAAAAAAAAAAAACATTCCAGGATATAAATGGCTTTATTTCATTATTTAGAGTGTTCACAAACCTTTTGACTAATGTATTTAGGCCTACTTGAGTTTTACAGATTTTGGATTGGCTTTCACTAAAGGTTGCTGCAGTGGACCTCCTCTGCAGCCACACACTGGACAATACCTGAAGCTCCATTGATAAAACCGTATACTGCCAACACACCATCAAACATGCATAAAAATGAGGTTTGTACATTAACATGCATTTTCACACACACACACACACACACATTCAACACCTTAAAATAAATCTTCTCAGTGCACTATAGATTCAAACTTCTACTTCAAACAACATTCCATCCAATCAACAGTTAGCATGTAAGGTTGCTGTTGCCAAGTTACTGTACACCACTGTCATGTCAATAATTAACCATGCATGGGAGGTGACCGTTATTACACTGATAAATATAGGACTCCAAACGAGCAACTCGTCCAATTAAAAAATGCCATTCACTCTCACTATGTCCTAATTAGGAGGCACAAACTCAAGTTCAAGAAATATATGGGGCTCTAAAGCAGACGTAAAGGATTCAGTACATCAGAGGAAATGTATGTGGATCTACATAACAGGAAGATGAACTATATGCTCTTGAATAAAATAAGCTTTGTAGCATCCCATCACCATCTAGTGATATTCAAAACCTTCCAAGCCTTTGCATTGACTTTAAAGTGTTCATTTGTTCTTTTTTTTTTGAGAAGCTGTCAAGTTTCAGAAATGAAGGGGTTTTAAAGCTTTCGCGGATCGTCCCAACCTTGTCATTATGTGAAACAATGTCTTCTGAAAAGGTCCATGGGCCTATTATCTTACCGGATGAAAGCCGCTGCGGTGGGCGACTTTGCCGACCTGACCACTTTGTAAGCAGCTTTTTGATGTTTTTTTTTTATTATTATGATTTTTCTCTCCCCACTCAAATTCCCGTGATCATAATAATATCCTGCCCTCGGATATCCAGAAGGTCTGTACATCCGCGTTTAACCGCATACGCCTATGAAAGAGATAGCAGGACAGTCAAAGCGTGTCTGGAACATCACTCGGGGGAAATGGATCTCCAAGGCCGCTTCATCACGTCAATTAGGAACTCTATCTCTAAAAGACGCATTACTGGATCTTGAGGTTTGATGGATACGTGGCAGCGACAGTTCATCCGTAACGTACTGATGCTGTGATGTTTGGTAGACAACAACTGTCGAAGAGATTGCTTTCAAACATCTTGAGTTACTGCGCTTGACTTAGTAATGTCATTGATGGGCATCCAGTTTAAAAACAGCCCATAAGAGGGGTATATGACATTGAATGACACGACGTGATGTGACAAGCAGACACGCTGGATCTGTTTGCTGTAACAACTCAAAGGTCACAAATCATTGGTTTAATGAGAGCTTTAATTCTGGGTTGCTTTGATTGGGGCTGCTAGATTGATCATGGCTATTCTGCTTCACTTGGCCCATAGTAGTATCGGTTCCAAACACATTTAGCTCAATAACAGATGATGAGAGGAGCCCAGCCATGCTAATGGGCCACCATGCCCTGTGTCTGGGATAAAAGGCTGAAGTCTTGCCATCATCACTCAGACTGCTTGTCTATTCCCAGTATTTTTCTGCTGAAATAGAGCCAGTGGTTCTCATTAACACATGACTTTACATAGTTCTGTTCATTTCAAGCAGATGTGCAACTAATTGTCTTGTTACAACAGAATCTCCTAATGTCCTAATGTCACACTCTATGGTTTGAAAGGAACAATGCATAGTCTGTCGGGAAAAGATTGGAAATGTCCTATATTATTGCATGTTATATTATATGCAATAAGTATATGAGTCGTGCCACAAAAAATAAATAATAATAATATGAATAGCTCATGAACCTTTGCTGATTTACCTTTTTAAAAAGGAAAACAAATGCTCGTTCTAAAATTATTTTCAAAAGAAAACGCATATAAATGAAAAATGTAATGTTATATATAATGTTCCTCTTTTTAAGTATTAAAACAATAGTATTGCCCTCAAACTATATATATATATACAGTATATAGGGCAATATCATTTTTTATATATATTAAAATATCATTTAAAATAATTACTAATGACTAGGAAGATTCTACAATAAATTCTTTTATAAAGGACTGTTACATTGTACAAAACATTTTACGGCTGTTCTTTTGAGTTTTATATTCATCAAAGAATCCTGAAAGATTGGTGTTTCTTGAGCACCAATTCAGTATATTAGAATGGTTTCTGAAGATCATGTGACACTGGAGACTGAGTAATGATGCTGAAAATTCAGCTTTGCATCAGCAATAAATTATATTCTAAAATGTTACTGCAATGGAAAACAGCATTTTAAACTGTAAAAATATTTCATAATATTACAGTGGAGCCTTGGTGTGCATAACATTAAACGAAATGTTAATTCATGATTATTGTAATGCTTTATTGGGTGGTTGTTCTGCGCGCTTAATAAACAAACTCCAGCTGATCTAGAATGCAGCAGCTAGAGTTCTTACTAGCACCAGGAAGTATGACCATATTAGCACGTTTCTGTCAACTCTGCACTGGCTCCCTACTGAACAACAAATACATTTTAAAATCTTACTAATTACTTATAAATCCCTGAATGGTTAAGCACCTCAGTACAGAGCAAGCAATGACTATATAGTCCTTCAGTTCCAATCTCAAAACTATGGCAATTTGATAATACCTAGAATATCAAATTCAACTGCGGGCGGCAGATCCTTTTTCTACTTAGGGCCCAAACTCTGGAACAATCTTCCTAGTGTTGTCTGGGAGGCAGACACACTCTGTCAGTTTAAAACTAGATTAAAGACCCATCTCTTTAACATGGCATACACATAACACACTATCACATTTCTATAATTAAAGGATTGTTAGGCTGCATTAATTGGGTCAACCGGAACCGGGAACACTTCCAATAACACCCGATGTACTTACATCGTTAAGACCCGTTCACACTAGCAGTGACTTTGTCGCTGCATGTCGCCAGGGGCTGGCTATGAGGTTGCTAGTGGGCGTTCTCAATACTGGTTGCCTTGACAGCGAATCAGGTTTCTTGCCGCTAAGTACAAACATTTTGGAGGCAAAGGACTAAATATAATCTAAATTAAATCCGTACATTCAAACAAAAATAAATGAGAAACAGAAGCGTTCGTGGTCGCGGGAACACATTATCCGCCGCCAATGCCCGTGTGTCATGTTGCCGGAAATCGCCAGCTCTCCATTGAAATGAATGGGATTGTGTCGCTTTGCTGTTGCGTGTCGCTTGTAGTGGAACGGGGCTTAAGGAGAATGGCATCTACGCTAATATTAGTCTCTTTCATTCTTATTCTGAAGTCGCATTAGCCACCCAGATCCAGTCCTTCCAGATCAGATGGATCACTGCAGTCACCCGGATCCAGTCCAGACGGTGGATCAGCACCTAGAGACGACCTTTACAGCTTCCCAGTGAAGACCTCATCGGCCATCGGCACGAGAACCAGATGAGTCCTCTGCTCAATCTTAGGTCAGTGCAGATCACCCAAACCAGCCATGAATAATGACAGGTCCAGTTTTGGAAGAGAACTGAATTGAGCTGAATCTAAATCAACGATGAACCAACTTCAACTGGAAAAACTGACTGTTTGTCCTTTTGCATTATCAGCACACGTTTTTTCCTGTTTGACACTGTAAAGCTGCTTTGACACAGTCTGTATTGTATAAAGCGCTATACAAATAAAGATGACTTGACTATAAATGTATCAGTGATTATAAAGAAATATGCCACTTTGTGTCAAAAAGATACAGTAGATGACCGACATTACAAATGTAATTAACCTCAACTCCCCTGAACAACATAAAGAATCAGAGGAAAACCATCAGTGAAATTGAATTGCTCACTGCAAGAGAGGAAATCACACATGCAGGCAACAAAGAGATTGTTGGAGACCGTGTGCATCTCTTTTTTACACACACTTCAGAGTAATCCTGCCGTCTTCTCACTGTGCCTCTAATTGTTCCCCTAGCCGGCAGGTGCATCTCTTGCTGCGGTCTCAGCAGGCTCACATACATGCGCGCACACACGCATGAGCACACACTCACACAAACATACCACAGATAACCAAATAGATGTCTAAACACACTTCAATATGCACACATATGCTTGCATGTGCCCAAACACATGAAAACACCCACATGTTTAGTCACCTCACACATACAATACTTACATCTAAATTACAGAGCTGACACTTTCGGACAGGTTGATGGGATTTCTGTCAGCTCTGTTTTAGCTCTTCTGCAGTGTATGTCACGTGAAGCTCATTACATGCACAGAAAGAGGTGACAACTCTCTCGCTCGTGCACAAACTCTGTGAGAATGTGAGCTTCTCCTCCCACAGTCTTCCTGTGATCTATACAAGAAGTCAATGTTTGCATTTATATTTATTTTCAGATGTCAACAGACTATTAATGAGTTGCTCTGGATGAGGAATGTGCTCTTATTAGTGAGCTATTAAATCAGTGCGCGTGCTATAATGCTGAGAAACCACAGTCGATGGCGCTTGCACTGGAAAGATGCAGCTGCTACTTGGGTGTCTGGGATTGGAGTTTTATTATTAGCTATTTTTATTGGAAGTGACTTGTATTACACTGATTGTAGGGAGAATCCCTCTGGAGCAGCCTGGGGTTAAGTGCCTCAGTCAAGGGCACAAAGCTGATAGGGCTCTTTCAGTAACCACTAACACCTCCATGTAGTTGAGCAGAGAGCATTTTTCCACTAAATCTTATGCCATGTTCACATCTCTATACTGAGCTTGAAAATTATTAGTTTAAATGGCAGAATTCGTAGCACCAAAATGGATTTGTGTGGCACTCATGTTAATGACAGCAAGATATGTCTCCAATTATACAAATTCTTTGTTTGCAAAACACTGAGGAGCCAAGAAAGTGCACAAGTAACACAGGCAATAATATAATGTCATATCACACACAAATAAGGCACAGTGGGGGAAGCTTAAAGGGGTAGTTCACCCAAAATTAAAATTCTGTCATCATTTATTCACCCTCATCATTTGGCATTCCAAAAGTGTATGACTGTCTTTTTTTTGCAGAACATAAAAAGCTATTAAGAAAAAGTTGCTGAATATTATATATATTTTCTTAAATGTATAATAAAAAAATTTTAAAAAAAAGTTAAACTACGAAAATATCCCACTGTTGACTTAAAAAAAAAAAAAAAACAAGGCACTGTTATTCCACAATCTAACAATTAAGGTTGCATCTGCTTTCAGTTTCCCCGACTCTGTGAAGCTGAAGGAGCTTCTTCACTACAACACTTTGAAGAATCTGAGGGAGCTGAGCTGAAAAAGAGAAACCCTCTTTTTAAAAGACAATGATCAAGGAGTTTTCCTACAAAGAAATTTGGCCCATACTTCAGATTTCTCAAGACCAATGGGAAAGTATTTCCTGCATTTGACTGCAAAGCTTACATTCACTATTAGTTGAGCCACTGACACTGTTTTCTGCTCTTTATGGAAAAACTGCTTCAGGTAATAATTTACAAAATATGTCCATGGTTTTAAACATTTCCAAACATGTACTGTATGATACAAACATGCTTTTCCGAGCATATGGTCGCATACAAAAATTGTGCAGTTTTCTACATTAAGTGGGTGACACAGTTTACTGTAACATTGAGGTTACAAGTAAAAAAAAAGATTTGTGTTTGAGTAAACTTGAAAATATGGTAATTTTTGGATGGAATAGTAGCATTATTCTAAAGACGGGCAAAAAAAGAGAGCGATATAAAGGAGTAAGAGTTAATCATCCTACAAAACTGAGAAAGCAGAGAATCTGCACATAAATAAACATCACATAAGTTTTATTTACACAAAAACAGAGGCGCTCTCTAGCTCAGTGTCACTGTGAGGCCAAACACATCCCATCAATCCTCCTACACACTCTGTAAAGCACTGCACATATTTATTCTCACATGTGGGGATAGTGTCACTATTGACAAAGTTTGCCATATGTTTGACATCCATCAGCACACAGGCTTCAGCATATAATGGACCTGTCATTATTCATGGTTGGTTTGGGTGATCTGCACTGACCTAAGAGCTTTGATGCTAGCTTAACCAATTTCAAACTATATGTGGTGTTAGTCTTCAACGCCACTTAAACTGTAATTTAAACACCAAATTCCAAAAAAAAACATCTTTCCCAAACACAATTGCTACATTTAGTTGTGTAGGCTAACAAAATGGTCCTCTCCCAAACTCATGCATTGGCTAAGCCAACATAGGTGTGTCAGGCAGGTTGTGGTGCTCAAACAAACAGAGAAATGTTTCTGTAGTATTACAGTTATGCAGTATTTACACTTTTCAGAGAAATGACCCTAGGAAGGCCTTTATTTTAACACTGAAAAATGACAATTCATTTTTAAGCACAGCAGAATATAACTTCATTTTATACGCATACATATTTTAATATACTTTCTGGCCCACTCTCTAGGGTGGCAGGTGAAAATGTACTCATCTTTGATTCAGCATGGAGTGAAGGGCTGTCTATGCGAGCTAATGTCATTTTCAACCGTTTGCACGAATACTCTCACACATTCAATTAGATTCCCTCCATATGATTCAGCGTCTCAGTATTCAGACTTGAGGGAGCCCAATGGAGCAGCCCCGTGGGTCTCACGACCTGATCAATAACCCACTTAATGGATCAATTTAAGCACTGCTTCAAAGTAATCCCCCCACTGCTAAAAGACTGAGATGCGAGAAAATGAGACCCTCGGAATTTGCAGAGTATGTTCCTTTGCTGAAGCCGCAGTCAGGGAGAACTTGATGCATCTAACTGAACGCTCCCCATTCACCACTGATTCAGACGAGACGACTCCTTCTGCCTGTTTAACCAATAAGGCTCACGCTAATAAATATGCTATTCCTTCACTTGAATGAACAGACGAAAGCTTCAGGGAAATTCTACAGAGCTCAATACAGCATGGTTATTTCTCGACTTAAACGTATGTTAAAGCTGAAATGCACCACTAGCCACACCAAAAGAAAATTAAAAATTAAAAATTAAATAAAATAAAGGCATTTATAGTTTCAGCATATTACATTGGTACAAGAGAAAGTTTCTTAACATTTAAAAAATAAAATAGTTTAAAATAAAATAACACTTCAATTTTACAGCAGAAACTTGGAGCAAAGATATTTTATAAGTGGGATATAAATCAGAACCTATGAATACGGTTTGATAATTTCTCAATTGTGCCAGTTATTGGTTAGTTAATTACATGAATTGAATTATTAATCAGTGTATGCAAATCCAAGGCATATTGTGGTGTAATTGGAGATCCCTAATAGAAAGTGGTTATTTTTAATGTCACCAAACATATATTATTCATTACAGTATGATTATGCAGATACGGAGGTCTGGGACTGAGATATTTCCGAGGAATATTGTTAGACATGCCATCTATAAACCACAGGGGGCATAAAAGGACATAAGACGTATTATGACTTTATGTAAATCGTGCAGCTCTACATGAGGCCAGGTCTCAAAGGTCAGTCTATTAATGTGGATGAGCGAGAGGCTAGTTTGCTGACTGTGGTCCCTGTTGCAAATAAAGCCTATCCTGAAGACAGAATGAGAACAGGAGCACAATGCTAAAAGCATTACAGATGTGCTGATTTTTACTAGAAAACAATGACGCAAAATTGTAGCCTGTTTTGGGTCACTCCGCAAACCACACTATTAATAAGGAAAAGGACCATTTCTAATTAACAAAAAGAGCTGGCTTTTAATTACAAGACTCAGCTTTGCCTTTAGAGCTAACAATATGATAATTACTATGTCTAATATTAGCTTTAGCTAGCTATGTTTCCCTAAAGCGACTGCATGCTACAATGACCCTTCACTAAGCCCTCAAAATATGACCATCAATCATAACATACATTTTGGAAATAACAGAAATTATCCCAAAAAACATGGTAAAATATTGAACTTATAATAAACAAGGGATAATTTTCTTTTTCCAAATATTAAAATAAATCTTGAGAATAAGTTGAAGATAAAACAATATGCTCTTTGATGCCATACATGTATGCGTGTACAGCGAGCGTTTATATTAAATATATTGAATTGCAATGTTGCCTCAGGCAACAATACATTATAAATGTAACGGGATGCAAAAGTAAAGCAGAAAGAGGAAATGTAGGAGGTTATGAAGAGTGAAAGAACAACACATGAAAAGGGAGAGAAGGAGGGCAAAGTAAACCAAGAGGAAAGAGAATATCTACTTGATGTTTAATTGGAATCGATTCTCTGAAGCCGATGAAAATTTCACGCCATTCATACATTCATTGTACGTGTGAGATTGTAAAAGCTGCCAGAAAGAAGAGAAGAGAGTGGCAAATGAAGGAAGCGAGAAACATGTTGACTTACACATCAGAGGCGAGAGGAGGGGATGCCATGGGGGAAAAGAGCTCAGAGTTTTAATATTTCTCAACAATGATTTATTTACTCACCTTATGGCAACAATTCCAGGATGAAATATATTAACTCTCCCCAGAATAAATTATTGCTTTCCATCCTCCTCATGACATGAAGTCCACATGTTCTCAACAACAGGGCAAAGCAGAGCGGTCCATCTACAATGGCAGCCATATATTACAACATTCGCAGAGCCGCAGATGACGTACACTTATTTTTTTTTTATTCATTTGTTTGAAAAAATAAATAAAAATACAAAATAAAAAACACACTGCTAACATGCAGCTAAATCACAGACTTTTAAAAGACTTGCTGGGCTGATACCCTGCGCTCAGGTGCAGCAAATGAAAACTTTGTGGCTGAGGATCCCTAAATGAAGAATTTTGATGAACAAGGAGCACTTTTAACCCATAATTTTTGTACCAAATAAATAAATAAAGACGCATCTATTATGCTCTTCAAACAGAGAAAAATAACAAACAAAAAAGTATAAAATTATATAAACATATTAAAACCTAAAATATAATGTAAAAATAAAATAAATGTAAACATTAAAATGTAAAAGAAATATAACCAAAATAATCAAATAAAATAAATAAATAAATGAAAAAGTTATACCTGAGACAAAAATTTAATTAATTAAAAAATCTCTGGATGCGTTAACTTGATACAAGTTCTTGGTACTCCCAGGCATTACTACCTCAGGGTGTACATTACATTTCAATAATTCAACTGAAATTTACAACTGAGCTACTCTAGACTCAATTTATTCCTACATATACACCCAAAAAGCAGAAGTGGTAAAACTTAAGTAGCCTTAAGTAACATCTCCATAGAGGACCATGGATGAAAAACAAATGCTTTTAAGCATTATTTTTGTAACTAAATAAACAATTTATACAAAATTGCATGAGATTCACCTACTAGTCTGCAAAAAAGACAAAATTAACTAAATAAAATAATATAAAAGTAAAAAAATATATTAAATATGTGAATTAAAAAGAAAATAGTGATGCTATTGAAATTTCCTATTTAGAGTTAAAAAATAATAATAATAATAATGAAAAATAAGCTGCACACCTGGCATTACTACCTCTGCGGGGGCATTCAATTTCATAATTCAACAATCAGGCGCGGTGGCGAACTCCGGTCCTGGAGAGCCTCAGCCCTGCAGAGTTCAGCTTCAACCTTAATTAAAACTCACCTGCCTGTAGCTTCCTACTAACCGTTCAGACCTTGATTAGCTTGATCAGGTGTGTTTGATCAGGGTTAGAGCTAAACTCTGCAGGGTGCGGCTCGCCAGACGGCGTTCGCCACCCTGATCTAGGCTCTCAAATGATTCATCACATAATACAGGGCAATCTCAATTAAATTAGAATGAGAGATTCTATCATAAAATAATTAATTAAAGTTCATTTATTTCAGTAATTAACTCAAATTGTGAAACTCGTGTACTAAATAAATTAAATGCACACAGACTGAAATAGTTTAAGTATTTGGTTCTTTTAATTGTGATGATTTCTGCTCACATTTAACAAAAACCCACTAATTACTATCGCAAAATTACATACTGTCATAGACCATAAACACTTTTTTTTGTGAATTGTTGCCTTCTGAAAGTACTGTACTATGTACATGTACTCAATACTTGGTAGGGCTCCTTTTGCTTTAATACTGCCTCAATTTGGCGTGGCATGGAAGTGATCAGTTTGTGGCACTACTGAGGTAGTATGGAAGCCCAGGTTTCCTTGACAGTGGCCTTCAACTCATCTGCATTTTTTGGTCTCTTGTTTCTCATTTTCCTCTTGACAATACCCATAGATTCTCTATGGGGTTCAGGTCTGGTGAGTTTGCTGGCCAGTCAAGCACAGCAACACAATGGTCATTTAACCAACTTTTGTTGCTTTTGGCAGTGTGTGCAGGTGCCACATCCTGCTGGAAAATGAAATCATCATCTCCATAAAGCTTGTCAACAGATGGAAGCATAAAGTGCTCCAAAATATCTTGGTAAACGGGTGGTGCAGTGACGTTGGTTTTCAAAAAACACTATGGACCAACACCAGCAGATGACATTCTTCACAGACTGTGGAAACTTAACACTGCGACTTCAAGCAACTTGGGCATTAGCTTCTCCACCCTTCCTCCAGACTCTAGGACCTTGGTTTCCAAATGAAATACAAAACTTGCTCTCATCTGAAAAGAGGACTTTGGACCACTGGGCAACAGTCCAGTTCTTCTTATCCTTAGCCCAGGTAAGACGCATCTGACATTGTCTGTGGTTCAGGAGTGACTTAAGAGGAATACGACAACTGTAGCCAAATCCCTTGACACGTCTGTGTGGTGGTGGCTAGTGTGCCTTGAACACAGACATCGATTTTGGTTGACAATCCTCATAAGGCTGCGGTTCACTCGGTTGGTTGTGCACCTTTTTCTTCCACACTTTTTCCTTCCACTCAACTTTCTGTTAACATGCTTGGATACAGCACTCTGTGAACAGCCAGCTTCTTTGGCAATGAATGTTTGTGGCTTACCCTCCTTGTGAAGGGTGTCAATGATTGTCCTCTGAACAACTGTCAGATCAGCAGTCCTTCCCCATGATTGTGTAGCCTAGTGAAAAAAACCGAGAGACCATTTTGAAGGCTCATGAAACATTTTCAGGTGTTTTGAGTTGATTAGCATGTCAACATATTCTAATTTGTTGAGATAGTGAATTGTGGGTTTTTGTTAAATGTGAGCCAAAATCATCACAATTAAAAGAACCAAAGACTTAAACTACTTCAGTCTGTGTGCATTGAATTTATTTAATACACGAGTTTCACAATTTGAGTTGAATTACTGAAATAAATGAACTTTTCCACGACATTCTAATTTAATGAGATGCACCTGTACACTCTTAATATCAGACGTTGTGTAAAAAACTTAGGTATAAGGGATGAAACAAAACTGCATCATTTACTGGTTTTACCAGTGTGCTTTCAACATCAGCATGTTAGTCCACTCACCTCCTTCAATCTCTTATTCACAAACACAGAAACAAACAAGCAGCACGAAGAACAAAGAGCCTCCCAAACTCATCAAGACATCCTTGACAAACACTATATTCATAAATGGACACAAATTGTCAGCTGGAAGGAAAAGGGAGGCAACTGCAGTGAAAGGAGCAGTAAAAAGAAATGAGACCAAGTGAATAAAGCTCTGAGTGTACATGAAGGACATGCTCTGGCTTAGAGATAATAGAAGAAAATACGATAGACAAGCACGAAAGAGAAGACTCGAGTCTCGGATGGGCTAAGGGAAATGTGTCCTATGAATGTTAATGGTGGAATAATTACAAACATCGTATTTTAACCACTTAAACAATGGAGCTACTCCACATTCAACCCTTATTAAGATGCAAATACACTCGACTCAAATTCCCACCAGAGAGAGAGAAAGCAAGAGAGACAGACGTGGTAAAAACGAGTGAATGGGAAACAAACTCAGAGGGAAACAGAGCAATATTGGTGGAGAGACAGAGGGAGAAACATAAAACAAGTGGGACGCAGAGGTCTGATAAATCAGAGCGATAAACAGAGAAACCAGTGAATGGAATGAATGCTGAATGGCTATCCTAATGGACACAAATTGCCGAGCACCTCAGTAAGCGCTGCTTTTCGTTAAATGTGGAAACTTAATTGAAATTCAGCAATAATTAATATCCAGGGAGGGATTCGGGGAAGAAAGCTGCCCTTTTTTATTCAACCCATTTCACCAGTAGCCATTAAAACAATGCTTTCCCATTGACATGATAATTACTGTGTGCATCTGTCCGGGTGTGTGCGCGTTGCCCATCATGGCTTTATGGAAATATTATCCTCCCTTGATTATCATATCTTCCTCTGAAAGGGCATATTTGTATGGAAAATTACAAAAGGTTATGTATTTAAAAGATTTAAACAGGTAAAGAATATGATGAGACTGAAATCCTCATGTAACTGAGTATGAAGTAATTCACTAAGCATCTCTCCCCGAGAGCCTCTCTCTTTATAGGTTAAGATGTGTACAGCACCGATTCTCCTCTAGCCAAGAAGCTCATACATATACTGCAGATGCATCTAAAAATTTGTCTAACCTTTTAAAACTGTATTCATATTCATAGTTCTTTGACTCTGGAATACCCTACCTTTAGAGATTAGAATAGCCCCTTCTTTGTCTGTTTTTAAGTCCTTGCTAAAAACGTATTTGTTTTTCTTAGTGTATTGACTACTGTGATATGGTCATTTTAAACGTGCGGTTTTAAATTTTTGTCTGGTTTGTTCTCTGTGTATGTGGTAAAATTGTTGCTCTTCTGGAAAGCACTTTGGTCAGCCTGGTGGCTGTTGTATATGTGCTCTACAAATAAAATGAACTTGAACTTGATGACACATATTCATTTGTAACTGTGTAATAAACATACAGTATAAATATGGCATAAATGTAAACAAAATGATCTTGACATCATTTCATGACATCTAATTTGTTGGGTAAAGTATAGGTGAGTTATGCCAACTTGTTTTGCAACATTATATTATTAAGCCCTTAGCAGTCCTGTAAAATTTGCCTAAAATACGCAGTGTATTTTTTTCAATATTAAAATATTTTCTTCTATGTCAACTGTATACAGAGCCAACTATAAGCAAGAAATTCATTACATGACTCTCCCAAAAATGAGTCAGTTGATTTAGTAGTTAGTTTATATTTATTTATTTATTTAATGCATGATTCGTCAATAAATAAAAAGATAACTTGGCAGGTTAAGTCAAATACATAAAATATATTTATAGGAAAATGCATATTTAATTGATTTAAATATAAAAATACATAAAAAAATTACACTACCATTCACAAGTGGTGTAAATCCTTTTTTCTTTTTTAATATCACAAGGAGCTTAATGACAGAAAGGGCATAAGGGCAGAATGCTACAAAAAATAATTTAAAATAAATGCCATTCTTTGAACTTTTCATTCATGCAAAAAATCCAAAAAATAAAAATAACATCCACAATTTCACAAAAAATTATATATACCGTATATATACATTTACTTATATATACATACATATTATATATATATATATATTATATTTATATATATATATATATAGTAAGCCAGCAAACTGTTTGATACGACATTGCCATGATCAACATTGATAATTATAATTATATTAGAATGATTTCTGAAGGATCATGTGACACTGAAGACTGGAGTAATGAATGTTGAAAATCCAGTTTTGTCATCACAGGAATACATTTTTAAAATATATTCAAATAGAAAGCAGATATTTAAAATTGCAATAATATTTCATAATATTACTGTTTTAACTGTATTTGTGATCAAATAAATGCAGCCTTGGGGAGCATAAGAAACTTCTCTCAAAAACAACAACAAAAAATTATAATAATCTTACCAACCCCAAACTTTTGAACAACTTTAATTGTAATGTTTTTTCTTAATAAAGTTCTTGTCATTGAACAAACTAGACTGAATGACCAGACAGCTGCCCACCAAACCCTGGACTGAGCAGAGGCTACAACTCATTGCCTGGCGCTCTCCTTCCTGGCAGCAAACCATATGCCAGATATCACCTTGATCACTTCAATCCTGAGGACAAAAGAAGGTGCGAATTTATAGATGTTGCAATAAAAATATGAAAGATGCTCTTTTGATGTGACTTACAAAGGCCATTTTATTAGACATGGCAATTAGCTTGACAAGCGGCTTGGAGCACTGTTTTCCCTCCGCATCAGCATCTTATGCGTTTGCCAATATAGACTATTATCAATGATAGATTGAGGTTTAGGTCACAAACAGTGTGCAACTGTTTTCTACAATCAGAGAGTGCAAATCTGTGTTGCTCTTTTCACCGTTTAACCTTTCAATGCAACTCAGTATCGCAATGTCTTGTTTTAGCTTCATTCACATTTTTACCACACACCTTTATCACTAAAAACAAACTTCAGACAGAGGTTCAATTACATTCCATGCAGGATGTAGCTTTTGGTGGTGCATAAAAGTAATATGATACTCCTAATATCATTCCTTGTCTAAAAACTCCCTCACAGCATTGATTTCCATTCCAAAAGCCCCAGATGCCACCGTATTTGCTTTTCTTCTTTCTGTAATAAGAAGCAGCAAGTAATGCATGATATTTACCATATTTCTATCCCACAATGGGCATGCAAACAAACAAAAGCCATAGGAGAGGAAAGTAAACAAAACGTATAATCTAAAACAACTGTGTGGATGGACACTATGATGGAACGACGCGTGTATATGCGTTCGCTCCCCTCTGTGACCGTGTTATTCCTACCTGGCATTATTACCAGTCTTATCTGCTCTCAGGACCAAACCAGAAGCAGAAACGCAGACCATCTGCGCAGAACCGATAAAAGAAACATCACACAAGGCTGCAGTGATTGTCTAATTAATAATCATTTATAATTAATTAATTACAATTTATGCATTTAGCAGACGCTTTTATCCAAAGCGACTTACAGTGCATTCAGGCTATACATTTTTTTTTTCCCCAGTATGTGTGTTCTCTGGGAATCGAACCCACGACCTTTTGCACTGCTAACACATAGCGGTAGAGGACCACTGAGCCACAGGACTTTTTATTTCTTTGTATGTTTTTTTTTTTTAAATATAGTTTCTTCTTTTTAGTTTGAATTACTATAGTACATCAAGTTAACATACATGAAAAAAATTTAGGTTTATTTACTATGTTATTATTTTAAGTAAGAAAAATACTTGTTTTTATTTTTAGTTAACTACAATTACCATATCTAGGACTCCAATATATAATTTTTAGCCAGAAGGGTTCCTAATGCCCCATTTCTGACAAATAAATAAATACATACAAGTTCTCTGTTTAAACGCACTCAGAACCTGTTCATTCAGCTTCAAAATAAATCTTCTCATTTAATATTCATAACACACACTATACTTATAATGTCCCCATATCCAAGTTCCTCTCCAGCTCTTTGCTTAGAAATTGCATATAATGCAAGTGTTTGTGAAGCGGTCGCTCTGATAGTAATTGCATTTACTGTATTTCTCTTTTGATTAATGGGACACACACCTAAAAGGGGTGGGGTCTCCTTTCCAGCACAATGCATTATAAACAAGCCCTCCAAATATGAATCATATCAAATCAAAGCCAGTCCTGCAGACGGAGATTTAAAACTGTCTGAAGCGCCAGACTCTGGGGAAGGAAGATGGAGAGACCTTTGAAGGTGGCTAAAATTACAGGTTGAAAGATACCTTCTAAAATTATACTGCTCTTTCATTTCATGCTCATGTTTAATTCTACTGTTCTAGATAACAAATGTCTTTTCTTCCAGTCACACCTGCAGATAAATGGAGTCTCAGAAGGTGGTCCACAGCTTTTCATAATGTTGGGCTGCTCTTTTTCCAACACCTATTTCTGTCAGTCCCTCCCCTCTTCCATGTTTGTGACTCATTCAACAAAACTTCTGCGGCACTGCACATCTGAACAAACAATAGAGCTCGGCATTGATGAATAGTGTCTGGCAACAGCAATTTGTGATAATCCGTTGGACTGAATTTTGTCTGTTTTGATTGATTTTTCTACTCTGTATGTTGAAAACTTGATGTTCTCCTCATCACAATCTAATGGAGGCCCTCTGGGCCATAACCTTGCTGTCAGTTCCATGAGAAACGTGGGTTTATGAATAAAGTTTAGCTTTTACACCTTGAGCAGAGCGTGCGATTCATGTAATTCTAAAATGTGGCTGAATCACACTGTGTTGTAACGTATAAAAGGCGAGGGAGGCAGACGCACCTCTCCACCAGCCTAGACCGCTTCGCCACAAATGGACACATCAATCCTCATTTTACAAGTCACTTCACCTCTCAAAGATTATGGAAATCTTAGGCAATTTCACACAAAGAAAAACACCTTGCTCGGGAGCACTCAGTGTGGGACACGGTAATGGCCTCTGTGTCCTTGTAGCTTTCATTAAATGAGTGCAAATGCGAAACGTATGAATAGCAAAATGTTACCTAAAAGTGGAGCTTTTCACTTTCTTATTTTTCTTAAAAGTCCAGTCAAAAACTGAACTGAGGTAATTAAAAGTTTGGTGAGAAGCGTGGCTCATACTTGAGGAAACATTAAGAAATGATACTTTCAATTCAAAGCTCACAATGCAAGAGTGCTAAATAGGAAACGACTGTCAATTTACACATGCTCTAGAGTATTTTGGATACTATAAAATACTTTTATATGTGTGAATTTCATTGCATTACATAATATCAGTCAACCCAAAGCTCATTTCTCAGACTCATTTTTACAATTACTTTAACCCAGCTGACCTCAACGGGATTTTCAGAGGATGCATTAGATCCATGTAAACCATCTTTATGCAAAATGCTTGCTTGAAAGGTGTGTTTATGCATTAATTAAAGATATATGTCATTTGGGTTGATATTTTGTTAAATTATATACAGGTGCATCTCAATAAATTAGAATGTCGTGGAAAAGTTCATTTATTTCAGTAATTCAACTCAAATTGTGAAACTCGTGTATTAAATAAATTCAATGCACACAGACTGAAGTAGCTTAAGTCTTTGGTTCTTTTAATTGTGATGATTTTGGCTCACATTTAACAAAAACCCACCAATTCACTATCTCAACAAATTAGAATATGGTGACATGCCAATCAGCTAATCAACTCAAAACACCTGCAAAGGTTTCCTGAGCCTTCAAAATTTTCTCTCAGTTTGGTTCACTAGGCTACACAATCATGGGGAAGACTGCTGATCTGACAGTTGTCCAGAAGACAATCATTGACACCCTTCACAAGGAGGGTAAGCCACAAACATTCATTGCCAAAGAAGCTGGCTGTTCACAGAGTGCTGTATCCAAGCATGTTAACAGAAAGTTGAGTGGAAGGAAAAAGTGTGGAAGAAAAATATGCACAACCAACAGAGATAACCGCAGCCTTATGAGGATTGTCAAAAAAAAAAACCATTCATGAATTTGAGTGAACTTCACAAGGAATAAACTGAGGCTGGGGTCAAGGCATCAAGAGCCACCACACACAGACGTGTCAAGGAATTTGGCTACAGTTGTCGTATTCCTCTTGTTAAGCCACTCCTGAACCACAGACAACATCAGAGGTTACCTGGGCTAAGGAGAAGAAGAACGGGACTACTGCCCAGTGGTCCAAAGTCCTCTTCAGATGAAAGTAAATTTTGCATTTCATTTGGAAACCAAGGTCCTAGAGTCTGGAGGAAGGGTGGAGAAGCTCATAGCCAAGTTGCTTGAAGTCCAGTGTTAAGTTTCACAGTCTGTGATGATTTGGGGTGCAAAATCATCTGCTGGTGTTGGTTCATTGTGATTTTTGAAAACCAACGTCACTGCACACATTTACCAAGAAATTTTGGAGCACTTCATGCTTCCTTCTGCTGACCAGCTTTTTTGAAGATGCTGATTTCATTTTCCAGCAGGATTTGGCACCTGCCCACACTGCGAAAAGCACCAAAATTTGGTTAAATGACCATGGTGTTGGTGTGCTGGACTGGCAGCATACTCACCAGACCTGAACCCCATAGAGAATTTATGGGGTATTGTCAAGAGGAAAATGATAAACAAGAGACCAAAAAATGCAGATGCGCTGAAGACCACTGTCAAAGAAACCTGGGCTTCCATAACACCTCAGCAGTGCCACAAACTGATCACCTCAATGCCATGCCAAATTGAGGCAGTAATTAAAGCAAAAGGAGCCCCTACCAAGTATTGAGTACAAGTACAGTAAATGAACATACTTTCCAGAAGGCCAACAATTCACTAAAAATATTTTTTTTATTGGTCATATGAAGTATTCTAATTTGTTGAGATGAATTGGTGGGTTTTGTTAAATGTGAGCCAAAATCATCACAATTAAAAGAACCAAGACTTAAACTACTTCAGTCTGTGTGCATTGAATTTATTTAATACACTAGGTTCACAATTTGAGTTGAATTACTGAAATAAATAAATTTTTCCACGACATTCTAATTTATTGAGATGCACCTGTATTAAAAAGTTCAAAACACTTTGGGGCCATTGAAGCTACAACAAGGTGATAAAAGAGCCCAATCACACATCTGTGCCATGAAGCATCCCAACATGAGATGTAAGAGGCTGCAGTGGAAGAAAAAAAAGGTCCAATAAATGAACAAGCCTGCATTGGGGAGCACTTTTGTGATGCATGAGTGCATCCTGCACTTAGTAGACACTTTAAGACCCCCTCTAGCTCCCCAGCAGCCACAACACTTTAGCTAATAGACAAAAGAGGCATGGTCAGCGTTACCGAGGCCATAATAGCAAAGCTATGGCAAATGATAAATGTCAGGCCACTGCACAAAACAGGAGAAGCCTTCTCACTTGGGCATCTGACACGCTTAGTGAGATCATATTTCAGTGCTATGAGGTATTGCCTGTGGTCCAGGAGTGATGGAGAAAGTCACTGCCATGTTTCTCTTTATGGGACGTGACAGACAGCTAGTGGACACAGGTCGAGCCCTTTGGAACAGAATTCAAAACATCATAAGGATTATCTGCTAATAATTGCAATAAGGGGCTGTCGTTAAACAAATCATATTTGGCAGAGCTCAGTAAAAGATGTTACATGCACTTACATGTACTGATCAACAAAGAATTAAAAGATACATAAAAACAGAATATGAAGACCCATAACATTTATCTGAGTTATCAATAATGTCCATGACTGAAAACCATATATATATATATGTGTGTGTGTGTGTGTGTGTGTGTGTGTATGAGAAGTTGATATATCAATAGCAGATAATCCTTATGTTTTATATTCCGTATTTATTGATAACATTAATAATTCATATTACAGTACAAATGTTTGCATATGCCTGGATAGTGAATGAGATCCAGGATTTGTTATTTATGTGCTTTTCAGTGCATTTCTGGCGTCATCCATTAACATGAACAATTCATTAGGCAAACATTAAGTATATTATGAGAGCTTGAGAAATATGGAAGGGGCAATGAATTGCTGGGAAATATGAATTAACTGCAACACTGCAACCATACATAATGCATATTAACATTTCACATGTACAAGTATGGTTAAGCCCCACATTAATTAATTTTTCTGTGGAGAGGGAAAGAGAAAGGCATTCTGGGAGATACATACAAGGAAAATGAACAGGAACATTTATCAAAGCACAGAGGGTTGCTTAAAGAATCCTTGGAGAACATTTAATTGTGGTAAAGCTTCAAATGCATTCTCACGTTTTAATTCATAATTTCATAAAGTCTGAAAAAATGGAATGGATTTTTGCAATATTAAAAAAAAATGTGTATAATGAAGTGTAGCCAACCAGTTTTATTATTACATCTATTCTCCATAAGAAGCTATGTTAAAAAGGTTGAGCATTAGCTATAACTTGCTAATCAGTAAAATATAACGTGCTAAAATGAAAAATGTATAAAATGCATTAATTGCAAATGCAGCAAAACACAAAGGAAAATATTTTATTTTCAGAGGGTGAAATGAGACTAGAGATGATAAACATTTAAAGACGTGAAACATTTTTTTTCTGTGGAAGTGTTGGATTTGTTACCTCAAATGGGAGGTTGTACATTAATTTTCTCTTTTAATAAATATGGCATTATCTCTGCATAAAGAAATAAGCAAGCACATCTATTCATTTTGGCTAGTCAGACCGGGTGGTCATAAATGGCTGAACTGTTGGGCTGCGTTTATCATGCTGGGACAGATTTGATGGGCTGACAGGATGCTCCCTAGCCGTGACAGACATGGGTCTGCAGGGAGATCGACATTAACCGCTTTGCTTGGATGGCCTCACATTAGCTCTGACACCACTAAGCATCTCACTGACAGCCCAGACGACGGCCGGCACCAAGCCCCCAAATCAGACACTCCGAGCAAATCACCTTACAACCAGTTAACCACCATTACCCACAAACCCTTCAGACAAAGCTGCCATTCCGGCTAGTCCTGAGCCCCTCGCTGCTCAAATTGCACCCTGATTACTCTCCATCTGCCCTCAGCGACAAAACAGCCCTTCCGTTAGTGGGTAGCAGAGGAAATGAAATGAGCGTGGAGACAAAACAATGGTAATCAATTTGAATGATGACTTTGCTCCAGACTATTTGTTCTGACACTTCCATTGGTGCGTCTCAGGTCCTTATGTCTGAACTGAAAGCATTTTGTGGAGTTACTCCGTGAAAGAGAGAGATGTTGAAGGTGACCCTGGGTGGAATGTGTTATTAGTGCCACATATCAGGCAGAGAAGAGGACGCCATAGGACAGATAGACAGGGAACAGCTGTCACATGAAAAACACAATTCTATCAATCACAAAAACCCCAAAACTCCTTTCAAACGATCTGTCCTTAATGCCCCAAAGGGTACAAGGTCACCCGTCCACAACTCCTGACCCTGGTCTCACACTCAAATGGCATACTGCATCTTGATCCGGCAAATCTGATTGCCTGACTTTACTGACTTTAAGTAGTGGTTAGTGATGTGCAAAACTACATATTTTCACAATTGACTAGTTTGTGGGTTATAAATGATTAAATTAACTATTTAGGTTTATTTAGACATTTAGGATTTGCTTATATAAAAACAGATAAAACAAATGGTCCGAGCCCAGAAAAAAAAATTCTGCAGTTTTGACTTTTTTTAAAAAGCTTTTTTAAAAACTTGACATGCTGCCTTTAAAAACTCAGTGATTATGGCGGGACACACAGAAAAATACTGTGAGCTGCAAAAGTTTTGAGCAGTGTAGAGTAGCGCTTGTTGTTTGTCATTTCTCCGATCACAAATGCAGACATGGTTTTATGTTTACGCAGTAAAAAGTCATTATAATCCGTATTTATGTCCCATTGGATGCAACAAATGCCTGGTTTATAATGGGTTTTATTGGTTTTGTCTCATCGCTCCGCCCGGGACACGGCATCACAGTATGGTAAGGGGCGTAACATTTCCGTCACACACTTGAGGTATTCGGCCAATCACAACACATTGGATGGCTGGCCAATCAGAGCACACCTTGCTTTTCAGACTGATTAGCTTTGTAAAAATCGATGCGTTTCAGAAAGGCGGGGCATAGAGGAGAAACAATAATGTACAGTATGTGGAAAATAATGTGTTTTGAACCTTAAACCGCATAAACACATTTCATTACACCAATTACACCAAATACACAAAATAATGTTCTTTTTAGCAACATCATATGCCCCCTTTAACAAAAATGTAGATAAACTAGTCAGAAATACGTTAGAAATAAGTTACCAATTTGATTTTTTTTAAAAAGTACTTTTGTTGATTAACTAAATCACTGATTTTGCCAAAGTTTTTCAGGTTAGTGCCATCAATTCTATGAAAGACATGTGAACTATATAGAGAAGTGAACTATATCCATGAACAGAACAATGTTAACGAAAAGGGTTTTGAATGACGCCCATACACATTTTCAGCTGCCTTTACAGAGTTTTCTGTGTTGATCACCGCACCATTATTTAAGACAAAAAGTTTCTAGCTAAAGGTCTAGCTACATGAGACTAGAATGAACCAGAGTGAACCCGTTGGTTTCTCACGCATAAAAAGACAAGCAAAGTGAACTACACTCCCCACTGAACCGCAAACTGACTGATATAAAAAAAAAATTGCCTATCATCTGAAGGGATGTCAAAGAATAATTGATGGGCCTGTCTTTGATAAAAATCTATCTCGTATGGTTATGTTATTAAGATAAAAAAGAGAAAACTCAGCTCCAAACAATAACTCTCGATCTGTAACATCAGCTGGTGTGTGCAAAAAGCAAATGCAGTACTCTTTAAGGCACAACACTTTCATAAATGAAATGGTCATGGTGAGTACAGATTGGGAAATGAGTGCATTAGAGTTAGCCATTTACTGTCGGTTATCTGTCATCTGTCATCTCACCTACAAACCCTCCACCGACTAAACTAGAGTCATTTACTCTGCCTGTTATGCAGAAATAATTTCACTCAAACATGATGGCAGTTATGCAAATAACTACAAATAGAAACAGCCATGCTAACATAGGACAGGCATGACTGAATTATGCAAACAAAACTTTAGAAAACAATTGCGGAATTGATTACAACTGAGTGATGCAGCTATATCAGTGGACTAAAATATGTCTTTTTAGTAGGGGTGGGAATCATTAGTCACCTCACGATCCGATTCCGATTCTGGGAGGCATGATCCGATTCCAGAATGATTCTTGATCTACTTTTTCCCCCTTTAATTAATTAATTTACCGACTTGAGAATCTTAAAATCCTTACATTTACATATCCTTACATAAGTAATTAAGTACTTTTTAAAATAATTACAAATTGAAAAAAATTATTAAAACAGTTGTAGCCTATAAGATTTTTAAACTAATATAACTTCAAAACATACAAGCAAGTAGCAAATAATAAAGAGGAGCGTAGAAACATATAACAAACAACAAACAAAGAGTGCTTTCAGTATTTAAGATTATCTGAACGTTTTCCATTCAAGAACTGTGAGTGATTTTTCTTCATCCCTACTGTTGTTTTTTTACTATGACATCATAGACAGCGGGAGATCTATTAAGATGCATTCACACACGGATCTCTTTTGAAATATAAGATGTAATGTGGTTTGTCCTGTCCGTTTAATCCCTTAAGACATAACTGGCTGTGTTTACATTAACTTTGCGTCATAAAACCATTTTGAGACACAAGTGCATTAAACCACTTAAACAGAGTCGCGCATTCCAAACCCCATAAATGATGACTTCGTAGAGCATTCGTAAGGAAAATACAGACAGGGCAGGCGAGACCGCACACTTCAAGTGTAACATCAAACAAAGTCTCTCACAGCGCACCCGGTGCAATGAAGCCCACGAATGTCCTTGTAATTCGCTTTATGACAGATTATTTTACGGAAGGTTCGAGTGGTGTATGTGTGTGAGGAATTGGAAGCAAGTTTCTAAAGCAAACTCAGCGTTGTAAGGGAAACAGGTCAATTTAGCTCAAAGGGAATCATTTAAGATTTTAAAGGGAACTCCACCATTAATATGTAAGGGAATTAGGACAGAATCACTGTTTTACTGCTGATCACTGAGACGGCCAGCGAGTCAGTGAACGAGCTGTATGACATCAATTCTGCAATGGATATTTATATCCAAATTATAGTGAAAACACTATTAATTAGCAAATGTAACAAGATCGGCAGTTTAAGACAATAACTTGTAAGCACAAAACACAAGATAATTCTCTTTTCAATATAAATAAGACTTAAATTGGATAAATTCTAAGACATTAAACTAATCTTAACACACGCATTCATTCACAAGTGCGGAAATAATTAGTTTAAGAGAATGAAAATGTGAAATCCCAAGTTTACAGCAATATGTGCAATTGCATAGATCTGAACAACCATCAATCACTTAATTAACCCTCGCATTGAGTTCCTCAATTAGGTTAAAATTTATATTAAATGCACCAGTTCAGTTAGAATCTGGAAGTACTTGCTTTCCTGTGATGCGGGGTTCCCTTGCTTGTCTGGTTGCCGAAAGGGGTTTCCCGAGGTTGCTGATTGGCTGGAGGTTCAGTCTTTGGAAGCCAGTGGTTGGGCGTTGGCTGGCGACAGTCAGATTTTAAGACAGGCCTTTTTTACGGGAGCGTCTTTGGCACACTTAACTCAAAACACAAACTAAACTCTCAACGGAAATGAACCAAACGTAAAGAATAGAAATAGAATAAAGTTGTGACGGACAGTGGCGTTTCCTCCTCAATGGTTTGGGAGCTGGGCGAATGTACCAGAGCAACGCGTCCAAACTAAAGCAATGATTGAAGTGAAAAGCTAAAAGTGCCGCATGGTAAAAGCTAGACACAAAAAGCTAAAAGCTAGACACAAAAAGTCAGACCCAAAAAAAGCTAAGTTTGATGGTGTTTCTAGTATTTAAACCGGGCTGTTTAACACACCCCAAATGGTGCTTTGACCAATTAGATGTCGTCGTTGCTCGGGGGTTTTGTATATTCCTCCTCCCCATTCATAAATCAACTGTTATCTCATCATTCACATGATCCGCGTTTTTCCCGCTCTGGCAGAGTATACATTTGGATATGATTTCTATAACAAGAATATGATACATTTGACAACGAAGTGATTAGAATAAACGTTTCAAGCATGAAGATTCAAACACACACATACTAAACATGAATAGCAATTCTTAAACTATTCAATAGTTATTCAAAATACATTCACAATAAATGATTAAGACCTGATAAGTCACATGTAGGTTGCATACATGATATGGAGTGATTATAGAGAGAAACGATTAGTTGCTCAGGTCCTTTTAGTGTCATTTAGGTGCATAGAAAGGCAGTTTCCGTGCCATTCTGTGAATGTATGAAGACCAGAGATTAAGAGGTCTGTAAGGAATTTCAGAAAGTCTGTTCTTTGTCTCCTAGGTGGGGGGGAAAAGGCAATCCGAAGAGCTTGTGATCACTATCACATGTTTCCATGAGACGGTCACGCTGTGCATCTCTTTTGACCATTATTCTTGATAACTTGCCCCAAAATTGACAATCTCCTTGGAATTGTCAATAAGTGTTCTTTTGTGTTAATGTTGAAAACTGTTCTGTGACAGAGTGGTTTAGGCTTGCTTCAGACTGGCTAATGCTGGGTCTGATTTATGACATCCTGTTGTCTTGGGCCTCTTGTGGAATGTTTTGACTCCTCGTGCCTCAATCATGTTTTTGACCAAATCTTAGATTGTCTGATTCGGTCTGATATCCTACAGCGTCATCGCGCATCTGGTTAAAAACGAAGCTTAGAATCGATCCAGAATTGTTGGAGAGAGAATCGCGATGCATCGATTGATCGATTTTTTCTCCCACCCCTACCTTTTAGACATGAAGGCCATAGTGTTGAGACGACATGACATGCTGAATACTGCTCATGCTCATTGCTCAATACTCTTATTTTTGGACACTTTAAGTTTACAGAGTAAAATAATATTGAATCGCAAATAAAGCAGCAAAGCACATTTTTAGAATGGCATCTAGAAATCAAAAGCATTTGCGCAATGCTGAACTCATGTCAAAATAAGTCCAAGACAAGTGTTCCATCAGCCACAAAACAAATAAAATGTTACTTAGTGTCTTTTCAAAGAGAATAAGCTTCAGAATGAATGAATGAAAATTTCTTCCAGAATAGGCTTTAAAATGAATGAATGAATGAATGAATACTTCAAAGATTAGGCTTAAAAAAAATAAAAGGACATCCGAAGGACTTTATTAGTGTATTTTAAACAAAACAAAAGCAAAACATAAAAATAAAATAAAATAAAAATAAGGGTACCATTATTACTTTTTCCCCTCCCTTTGGTAGTTCAGTAGAGTGATATTAATAGAGAACCATTACATGACCTTTACCAAGAAAACAGACATTCAGCTGTTCTTTACAAGAATCACTGAAGGCATGCATTTCTATATTGGGCAGATGTAATAACTTATTTCAGAGCTGTGCTTAATAGCTTCTGTTTTTTTTCTAAGAGCCATTATAATCACCACAGTCCCTGCAGACATTATCCTCAAGTCACATCCTTCTCCCTGATGTACCACGAAATCTCTGGAGAGAGACTAACAGATGGGAAGTGTTTATGCTCCCTCTTAATCAAATTAAACACACTTTAATTTTCTTAATCATGGATTAAGCATCTGAAAGGCCTCTGTGCGATATCTTTATTATAAAATTTTGGTTTAATTTTTTGATTAGTGAATGCACTGAAGTGTTGAATTATGGTAAATTGGGGTTTGGTAAATCGCGGTATCCCTTTTTAGTTCCTCCTGATAATCCCTCCTCTTTCAGTGCTCGGGGTCGAGCTTTCCTAGTCCACTGCACTCTAGTGTCCCTCCTTCCTCATGTTTGCAGTCGATCTCTCGTGTTGTTCAGACATCTCTTCTATCTGCCTTCTCATGGAAACTCTTGACCCTGCTTTTGTGCTGGCTCTAGAGCATTCAATTACTGCAAAACCTCTAATTTCTGATCTTACACAGCTCAATTGTTCATCCCAGAGTGTAGTGCCCACAGCACAGTTCCTCGAGGTCAAACATTGAAAAAATCTGCTGAACACAGCAGATAAGAGTGAGTTCTTTCTACATTGAATAAGTTAGTTCAACCATGAACTTGAAAATAAGAAGGCTAGTTCTACATTTGTACTCAATTCAAGCATATAGAAATGAATACTCTATCTTACAAGTTAAAATTACTTAGGATAGTTATATTTACGGTGAATCCTTGACTTCAGATCTCATCGTAGAAGAATGTTGCAAAGGAATAAAATCAAGTAAAATACACTTAACCTTACAATGCTGGCATTAACAGTTTATAAGAGATATGAATAATTAATAAGGTTGCATGTTTTCGCTGTATTGTTTACTTTGTTATTGTTGAATTTGTTGTTACATTTTGTGGTAACACTTTACAATAAGGTTAAATTAGTAAATGTTAGTTAATGTATTCACTAACATGAATGAACAATGAACAATACATTACAGCATTTATTAATCTTTGTTAATATTAATTAATGAAAAAACAGTCGTTTATTGTTAGTTCATGTTATTTCACAGTGCATTAAATAATGTTAACAAGCACAACTTCTGATTTTAATAATGCATTAGTAAGTATTGAAATTCAGATTAACTAAGATGAATAAATGCTGTAGAAGTATTGTTCATTAGTTCATGTTAACTAAAGTAGTTAATGAAACTTATTGTAAAGTGTTACCTATTTGGTAACTGTTACCAAGTTTCATCACATCAGATTTGTAGGCAAAGTTTACAACACTTTACAATAATTTTCCATTTGTTAATTAGATAACTAATTATATAATAAGTGATTGAACATTAAATACAATCATTAACATGGATTTAGAAAAAAACTTCCAAGGCATTTATTAATTCTTACATAATTCACTAACACATTATTAAAATCAAACATTGTATCCGTTAACAGTATTTAATGGACTTGAGATAACACTAACACTAGTAGTATTTTTATTTACTAACATTAACAAAGAATAATAAAAACCAAGACATGTATTGCTCATTGTTAGTTAATGCATTAACCAGTGGAATTTTATTGACTGTTAATTTATTCACTCACTTTTAATTTTATATTATTGGTGTAATGTGGGGTTTGGGTTTTGGGTTTTGTTTAATGTTCATGTCCTTTATTTTGTAATTGGTTCACCCTGTTAGTGTCATGCTTCCCTTGCCCTCTTGTCTTCATGCTATTGGTTCCTCTGTTCATTGTGTCATGTTCTGGTTTAGTCTTAGTCATGTGTCTTGTTCCCCATTGGTTTGTTCATGTCATGTGACCCTCTTGTCTGCTATAAGTAGCCATCATTTTCCCATTGTGCCTTGTCGTGTATTGATGTTGTAACCCGCTGTCGGTGAGTCTAGTCTGTTCATGCCTCGTCAAGTCTGTTCATGCCTAGTCAAGTCAAGTCAAGTCAGTTCATGTCAAGTCAAGTCTGATGTTAGGATCACACTGTAAATAAATTGCACTTGGGTTCTTCACTACGCTCGCCTTCAGTGGATGAATCGTTACAATTGGAGAATAAAAAAACGTTTAATTTGAATCTTGTAATTTCTTCAGTGTAATCATCAAGACAACAGACCAAAAAGTATAATTTACCATCTTCGGCAAGTTTGTGCATACAGACAGTAAAATTCATATGTATAACATTAAGTAAAACATTATGTCATAACATGGAATAAAGCAAGTGAGAAAAGTACAATACATGAATGTTGCATAGATGGACATGACCAACTTTAAAAATATATTTCAAACAGATCATTTTGAGAGCTAATTGCATGCCGTCTTGTCTGTTACAAAATAAACGACAACAAAAAGTGAAATCATGCAAGCTTACAAATGATCAAAGCCCGGAACACCCACATTCTGATAAACTAGTAGAGTGCAAAACTGGCACATCCAGACATCACAACGAGCCAATACAAATCCACTGTTCACTCAGACAGCTTCCCTGATTATAATGAGGATAAAAGGAACCATTTCTTTGCAGTACAGTTTTAGTCATAAACCTTTATTCCATTTTTCTACACCGAGTTCCTTGGAAATATTTACTTTAATTTCTAATTCATCAAATGAGTACACATAAAAAAAATCCCTTAATATTTCATGCTCCAACTATCTTATTCAGTCTAGAAATTCAGAAGCAAACCTATTTGATTAAGAAACAGGATCTACCAAAGTTCTTCCTCATTTATTCCCAAGATAGAAGCTTTAATCTGCCGTTTGATATTTCTAAGCAGCAGCACCTGCTTTCTCCAGCACTTATTTTGCAACTTCTTCTGAAAAAAACCCAGACACGTGCAAATAAAAAGACCCTAAATAAAGAAAGACAGAGAAAACGATTTCTTTCAGCGTCTACCCCCGACTCCCGAGAGACCGGTTGAGAGAAGATGCCCGAACGCCTCCCAACATCTGCAGTGTAATTAAAACAGTACTGTCTGGCCATCATAAATATGAAATGAAACAACTAATCAAGCTTTGCAGGGTCCTGAATAAGCCAGCTGCTTAATAAGAATTTCATTATGAAAGATAAAACAGAAAGTGCCCCACAGTGCTCACACAGTTTTTTTCTCATTTGAATAAGAGATGTCCTGAGACAACCTCTTACCAAACAGTTACGGGCCATCGTCTGTTGAGCGAGAGGCTAAATCCTCTGTAATCACTGCTGCAATATCAGCATTATACTGTAATCTCATTACGCCGCAAAGTTATCACTGACCTTCTCACACTCTAATCAAGAGATATACAGTCATTATACTAATTAAAACTCTAGCTGAGAGTTCTTTGCGCAATTAGCAAAACTTTCACCTGAGAGACGAGGTTTCCGACACTGGAAAAGCACTTATTTGTATTAAAAGTCAAAAACTCTGAGGCTGTTCATCTCCACAAGTCAAAAGTCCAGTTGCACTTCTCTAATAGGACTGACAAATGAATTGTCAGAAAAATGCCTGTCGGCTCTCTTCCAGCATGCTTGGGGGGAGGGTAAAAGTAAATTTGAAAAAAACTGCATACATTTTACATATCGGACAACTGACATGGACCACTAGCAAGTCATTCCCTTAGCCTTTGATGGAAAGGCACTTTTGCTGAGCGATCTCACATGGATCATGTCACGTATTGGCACTTGTCATTTAATAATACCGTGTTTATGTCAAGCCTGAGGACATAAATCAAAGGTGAGGGCAAGCGTGGAGCATTATGGAGTCTTTGTATTAGGTAATGGCCTGCTGCTCTTTAATGTGCTCACAGACACCATCAAGATCCTTAATATGAAAAAGGAACCCCTCAAAAGTCCTTAATAGTATAAAGAGATGGACTAAAAGTGACTGACAATTTACAAGCTGAGATTTTGCATTTGTTTATTGCTACACTGGACAAAAGAGGCAAACATACTCCACTCAAAAGGAACATATGTACTGGATGCTAAATGTTCTAAAAAGTTGGTTAGGGCTGGACGATATGGCCAAAATTTATATTACGATATATTTCTTAATTTCGGTCGATACAATATAATTCCGATATCAATATAAACACTATAAAAAAAAAGCCTAATAAAAACTGCCAAGAACTGCCAGATGTCTGTACCTAAAAACTTCTGAAAAATGAATTTTCTAAGTCTATGAAACCTCCTCCTATAAAACTATATAATATTTTAGAAAAAAAAGCACAAATAAATTAACGCGGTGCCTTTAAATTTCTATTAAAGCTAATTAATGCAGACAGTTTCACATAAATATTAAGCAGGGTTTCAACATGAATAAGAAATAATATTTGAGCAGCGAATCGGCTATTAGAAGATGTATAAGATTACATATTGTATGAACCCGGCAGTGAGCGCTAGCAGAAGGTGGCATACGGTAGTAGTTTAGATGGAATTAAGTGTAGTAAGCAAGGATGGTGGGTTTTTGTGTTAGAAAGGTTATGTGTGTTTATGTTTAAGTAGTTCAGTGGTTGGTTATTTCCTGCTTGTTAAAAAGTGTGGATGTGAACCGTCATGGAGAGAGATTTGTCGGGGAGGGACTTGGCGATATGGCCTTGCCTGTGTAAGTTCTTATTCTGTGTTCAGAATAAAAGGAGAAAGTAGATGGTACTGCTTCCTGCTGGTTTGTTCTGTCTGTGCTTATGCTCATAGAGACACTCATGGTCGTGCGGTGTATGGGGCGCGAGTGTTCGCATTTTCCACTAACCATAGTAAAAGTCTCGCTTATAGATGCTAGCAACCTGTTAGCAATTAACTTACCAAAAAGTTCAATAGCCTAGCTTAGCTCTGGTCAGTCCCACGTTCGATAGAACAACGGTGCGTTGTTATATTGGTGTCAGAAGTGGGATTTCTGAGATTTAGGTCGTTTCGAAGACGCCATTTTTGAGCAAAGTATAGGCGAATTAGAGACGACGCAGAGGAACAGGGCTCCACACCGGCCTGATGGAGCCAGCGTTCCTCGGACAGTGTACTGCCCTCCTGGTCGCGTGCAGAATGAACCTCCGGCTTTCACACCGACACTCCAAATCAATGGCCAGCTGGGCTTCCTCACACGATCACCAGCTAAGCTGCCACGATACGGCGGGACGACGCCCTTGGAGCCCTACACGATGGATGGAGGCGCGAGGAGACTTCGACTCACTTGGCCCTCGCCTTGGAGGGTCCTGTGCTTCAGGTCCTCATCGATCTGTCCCCTGAAGAGCAGCGTGATCTCCAAGCCCTCACCGCCGCTCTCAACCACCGCTTTGGGCAGAGAACCTCCGCAGAGCAGGGAGGAGCTGACCAACCGACGTCGATGTGAAGGAGAGAGTGTGGGCGCATTCGCCGCTGACATCTGGGTCTACGCCCGGAAGTGTTACCCTACCTTCTTGGCCACAGCGAGGGAAGAGCTGAGCCTCCAAGCTTTCCTGCGGGGCCTTACACATGAGCGGCTCTGCCAGCATGTCCGCCTGTTGTCACCCCGAGATCTGAGTGAGGCGCTGAGAGAGGCTGAGCGAGCTGAGGAGGTGCTACAGGCTGGGCCGGCGACAGGTCGATCTCCACTCCAGCGCCAGCTGACAAGAGCAGCCGAAAGAGAGGTGGACGGGGTCCAGCCTGAGGAGGAGGTCAGCCGGGCCCAACCAGCGGTACCCCCCCGACGGAGGTCGAGACTAGACCGCTGTTTCCGCGGCAGAGAACCGGGGCACTTCGCCAGGGACTGCCCTGCCCCGAGCCCCCGGCCCCGGGGAATGTCACCCCCGGGAAACGAACTTGAAGTGAGGCAGTGAGGGGACCCTCACTCCCATCTTCGGCACCCCTCCACAACGACTGCCCTACTGTGGGGCGCTGCGGGCTTGCCAGGGGACTGTACCTGGACTGTGTTATTGACGGGCAGCCCTGCAGCGCCCTGGTGGATGCGGGGTCCACCATTTGCTTGCTACGAAGAGGACTGTTGTCAGGGACGGCCGGTCCTCTTCTGGAGAACTGGACCCCTACCAATACCGAACTGCTCACCGTCACGGGTGAAAGGACAGTAATGCCTGGGAAAAAGGTGATGTCTGTGCTGGTGGGGACGAGCCAGACGAGCCACGAGTTCTGGCTCGCCGACATCAGAGATGAGTGCATTGTCGGCTTGGACTTGTTGGCCCACTGGGGAGCACGTGTCGATGTGCCGGGGGCCGCCCTCTGCCTCGGTAACGAGACTGTGCCGCTCCGGTTGGGCCGGATGAGACCAGCCACCGCATGAGAGCGGCAGAGACTCAGGGGGTGCCTCAGGGGAATATTGCAGCTCGGACCAGCGCATCCCAGCTGCTACCACCGCGCGCTCCATTCACCTCCCCATCACCAGAAACTTTTGCTGCTGTTGAGGAGTTGGGGCGGTGAAGCGGTGAGTATTTGAATGTTCCGCAGCATGAGCAGTTACAACGCCTATTGAGAGACTTTGTAGGCATTTTTGCAGCCCGAGAGGAGGACTGTACCAGGACAGCTTTGGTGCAGCATCACATTGACACTGGCCCCGCTGCCCCCATTCGCTTGCGCCCCCACAGACTGCCTCTCGCCAAGCGCCAGGCTGCCGAGGAAATGATCCGAGATATGGCAGCTAACAGCATTATTGAGCCCTCGGACAGTCCCTAGGCCGCACCCATGGTCATGGTGTGGAAGAAAACGGGGGGGGGCGCCCCTGCGTGGACTTTCGACGGCTAAATGCCGCACATTGATGATGCGTTGGATTATGTTGCTGGATCCTGTTGGTTCAGCTCTTTGGATTTGCGCAGCGGGTATTGGCAAGTGGAGCTTGCATTAGAGGCCCGGCCCAAAACTGCGTTTACCATAGGGCAAGGACTGTGGCAGTTTAAGGTGATGCCTTTTGGACTGTGTAATGCCCCGGCCACCTTTGAGAGGCTGATGGAGCGGGTCCTTAAAGACATTCCCCGCACCCACTGTGTGGTATACTTGGACGATCTGTTGGTCATGCCAGAGACTTTGACCAGGCTGTCCACAACTTACGGGAGGTCATGACAGCCATCCGTAGCGCCGGGTTGCGGTTGAACCCGGCCAAGTGTAACCTGCTCACCCGCCAGACGCAGTTCCTGGGTCACGTGGTTAGCGAGAGCGGGGTGGCCACCGACCCAACAAAGGTGGCCGCAGTGAGGGACTGGCCCCCACCAAACAACATCACTGAGCTGAGTAGCTTCCTGGGCCTGGCCTCCTATTATAGGAGGTTCGTCAGAGACTTTGCCACCATCGCCAGCCCTTTACACCAGCTGACAAACAAGGGCCGGCGGTTTGGGTGGTCTGAGGACTGCGCGGCAGCCTTCCGGCAGCTAAAAGCCGCTCTCACAGACGCTCCTGTCTTGGCCTACCCTGATCCCAACCAACCTTTCCTTGTGGACACTGATGCCAGTAACGTGGGGGTTGGGGCCGTACTCTCCCAGAGGGGGGAGACTGGAGAGCGAGTGGTAGCCTACTATAGCTGCAGCCTCAGTCGCCCAGAAAGAAACTACTGTGTTACCCGGAGGGAGTTGCTAGCGGTGGTCCTGGCGGTCCGGCACTTCAGGCCCTACCTCCTGGGCACCAGGTTCACACTGAGGACCGACCACGCTAGCCTCACCTGGATGCTGAACTTCCGCCAGCCAGAGGGTCAGGAGGCAAGGTGGCTGGAGATTCTCCAAGAGTATGACTTCGAGGTTCAGCACCGACCAGGGCGGCAGCATGCCAATGCTGACGCCCTCTCCAGACGTCCATGCCTCGCTGACGAGTGTCGGTATTGTGCTCGCCAGGAAGAACGAGGTCTGGGGCCATCGTCAGCTGCAGCAGGGCCGGGTGACAGCGGTGGAGATGGGGAACCATTCACCATCGAGCAGCTGAGGCAACAGCAGGTGAATGATCAAGTGTTGGTAAAGGTGAGGGACTGGTTGGAGGCCCGAACACGGCCGGACTGGCCAGCTGTGTCCTCCCAGGGGCCCGAGATCAAGTCGCTTCATTCTCAGTGGGGCAATCTGGAGCTCCACGATGACGTGATCTACAGAAGGTGGCAGGCACCGCGGGAGGGAATCGACCGCCTGCAACTACTGGTTCCCCACGCTCTGCGGCCGGAGGTCCTCCGTTGGGTTCATGGGGCAGCTGGAGCCGGCCATTTCGGGAACTGCAAGACGGTGCGGCGGCTGCGTCAGCGGTTCTACTGGCCAGGGTGTCGGCAGGATGCAGAGCTGCACGTTCACTGCTGTGATGTCTGCACAGCACAGAAGGGACCCAGCAGACGCTCCCATGCGCCGTTGCAGCAGTATCTAGTCAGGGCGCCCATGGAGAGGATCGGGGTTGACATCCTGGGTCCGTTCCCCGTCACAGAGGCTGGCAACCGTTTTGTCCTGGTCGCTATGGACTATTTTACGAAGTGGCCAGAGGCTCAGTGGTGCCGGATCAGAGTGCTTCTACGACGGCGCAGCGATTAGTGGACGAGATGTTCACACGGTTCGGGGTGCCGGACGAGCTGCATAGTGACCAGGGGCGGAACTTTGAAAGCCGGTTGTTCAGTGAGGTGTGTCAGCGGCTGGGGGTGAAGAAAACAAGAACCACTCCTCTCCACCCTCAAAGTGATGGACTGGTTGAGCAGTTCAACTGCACTCTGGCCACCCAACTTGCCATCTTGACCAGTCAGCACCAGAGAGACTGGGACCAGCATCTGCCCCTGGCCCTGTGGGCGTATAGGACAGCAGTGCAAGAGTCGAGCCAGTGCACACCGGCGGCGCTGATGTTTGGGAGGGAGCTCCGCACACCAGTGGATTTGGTGTTCGGGTCACCCCCCGAGCCGGAGATTGCTGGTGGCCCAGAACTGGACTACTTCCGGTGATTGAAGGAGCGCCTGAGCACGGTCCAGAGAGGCTCTAGAGGACGCTGGAGCCCGCCAGAAGCGGGCGTACGATGCCCGGGCCCATGGGCCTACCCTTGGGTCAGGGGACAGAGTGTGGGTGTTCTGCCCCCAGAGGAAGCGGGGGTTGTCACCCAAACTGACTCATCATTGGCAGGGACCCGGGGAGATTCTGGACCAAATTTCGGAGGTGGTCTTTCGGGTCCGAATGCCAGGAAGGGGTAGACGGGTGGTGCTCCATAAGGATCGGTTAGCACCATACCACCCGCTGGCCCCAGAGCAAAAGAATGGTGGAAGCCAGGGCGGCTCCCCACCATCCACTCCCAGCGCCGGGACGGACAATGATGGACTCAGGAATGAGCCTGGTGCTGGGGGTAGAACATCAGTCGAAGCGTGTTCGACGCCGGCCAGGACATTTGCTGGATTTTGTTATGGGAGAATAGGGTTGTGGGGACACTAACCCTCTTGGTGGGGGGTAATGTAATGACCCGGCAGTGAGCGCTAGCAGACAGGTGCATTATGGGTATTCGTTTAGAGTGGAATTACGTGTTAGTTAAGCAAGATGGTTGGGTTTTTGTGTTAGAAATGTTATGTGTGTTTATGTTTAAGTTAGTTCGGGTGGGTTTGGTTCATTTACTACCTTGTTATAAAAATGTTACCGTCATGGAGAGAGATGTGTCGGGGAAGGACTTGGCGATACGGCCTTGCTTGTGTAAATCTTGCTTGTGTAGATCTTATTCTGTGCTCGGAATAAAAGGAGAAAAGATGACAGCACTGCCTCCTGCTGGTTTGTTCTGTCTGTGCTTCTGCTCACAGAGACACTCATGGTCGTGCGGTGTATGGGACGCGAGTGTTCGCACTTTCCACTAACCATAGTAAAAGTCTTGCGTATAAATGCTAGCAACCTGTTATCAATTAACTTAGCAAAAGTTTAATAGCCTAGCTTAGCTCTGGTCAGCCCCACGTTCGATAGAACAACGGTGCGTTGTTACAATATATTGTGCTGACCCCAAAGTTTGTGATCCAATTTCTTGTGATCCAATCACAATGTATTTCAGGTATATTTACACCTGGATTTTAATGTGGTTAAAGTATGTTATAGGTGGGTTTTAAAGCTTTAGATCTCCATTACTGGCCACATCAGAATTTCATAATTCTGCCAAATGAAGAACATGAACATACATCATACACAAGCTCAGTCATTCTCACCTATGGCATGTAAAAAACATACTACTTACAAAGCAGCCTTTTAGCTGCGAGACTACACTAGTTGAATAACAGAAGCAAACATCACAGCTGACCAGACTAAGTTCCCCAAGTGCACCTTTTAACATGCAAAACTCATTTTAAGAGCTGCTGAAAAAAGGAGTCCCGCAGACCGAGCCGCTGTTTCTCATTAGGTTTGCGACTGAGTCGTCGGCGAGACCAGATCCTGACACGCGTCACATCCAATCACATTACTGGCCCGTGACGGATTGAATAATGAATGAAAAGATATTCCACAGTCTGACCCAGATGGATGTGTTTTCCTTACCTTCCAAAAAACAGCTTAACGCATGAAGAGACTAGAAGCGGGTTAACGCAATAGCCAATTTAATAGGTAAAACACAATCAACATGCATGCCAAAAAATGTGAGCCATCTAAATGGCTTTAAAACCATGAGGAGCATCATTATGACAGGGTGAAATGATCTAGATTTTACAAAAGAGCTTGTAAGGCCATGAAGAATGAGTAATCTGCATTGTAAGCAGGGTGCCCGAGCCGACACATGCAGTCACCACCCAGTAATAACAGTCTGATGCATTTTTGCAATCTGCTGCCCACTCAGGTTAGTAAACATTACTCACAGTGCAAAAGCTCATCACACACGAGGACAAGCACACAGATGAAGCTGGATGCAGAGATGTGCAGAGGACTGTGGTTTGCCTCTCATAAATGCAGGTTCATAAACAAAACCCGATTTAAAGGGCACGGCGGAGAGAAACACACGTCTGCACACGGGCACCTGAAGAGCAATCAAGATGCAGGTATATTTCAGGTTGATGTAGTATGACAAGAGAATTGGTTGCGCAGTGAATGGGGCTAAGGTTAACAGTCCTCCTCTGCATTTAAAGAGCCGGTGTAAAATGCATCTAAAATGGAGGCCTGGGACAGACAAGGTGAACATTCATCATGGCATACAGCCACACTCACTGATCTGCATATACACGCGTTCGAACGCACCTCTCCCTCTCGTGTTCCAATTCCTTCTGCCAGGCCAATACATCATTGCACTCCTAAACCAAATGAGGCAATCGCTCAAAATTATTTGCATATAAACTAATGAAACATTGCAAAGTTAAACTCTCTTGAATGTTAATTACAAATGTAATGCACAATTTGCTGATTAATGTTTCATTGCATCTTGTAAGGAGGGACGGTGGAACTTGGGGAACAGCACTGTAGCTGTACGCTAAACAGAGGAAGGTGTTTACACTCCAGTTCAACATGTACTGCTTCAATATGAAAATAATAAGATTCCTATTTTGTTTCCCTTCTGTGAGTGTGTATAGGAAGGGTATATGGGTGCTGTCAGAATGAGAGTCCAAACAGCTGATAAAAACAGAACAAAAATCCACACCACTCCAGTCAATCAATTAACATCTTGTGAAGCGAAAAGCTGTGTGTTTGTAAGAAACAAATCCATCCATTATACCAATATTAACTCAAAATGTGTTTTGGATCAATAGAGTTCTGCCATCCATAATATTTTTTTTTTTTTTTTTTTTTTTTTTGTTTTTTTTTTTTTTTTTTTTTTTTTTTTTATTTTTTTTTTTTTTTTTTTTTTTTTTACATTTTTTTTTTTTTTTTTTTTTTTTTTTTTTTTTTTTTTTTTTTTTTTTTTTTTTTTTTTTGCTTTCTCCAGTGAAAAAGTTGTCTTGTCTGAATCAGAAGTGAAATATGCACAGATCAAGCACCATTTACAAACAAAAACTGTACAAAATAGTTCTAAACAAATATGTTGGTGGATTTTGACGTGAGAGGACAACTGGAGGAAGTGGTATTATGGATTAGTTTTGTATTTTTGGCAAGAAACAATGGTTAAAGTTAAATGCCTTGATATTTCACTAGTGGTCGACCGATAGGGTTTTTGACACACGATGCCGATATATTGGAAGCAGGATGGCCGATATAACAGCCGATATAATTATTTATTTTAAATATATTTAAGAAATTTGAAAACATTTGAAAATGGATAAAAAAAAGTGTAAAATAAACATACTTATACTCTAGAAGACAAAGTATTTTTCACAAATAAATAAATATTAATAAAAATATAATTAAAAAGGAAGAAAACACTGTAACCACAGGGCACTCAGTATTCTGGGAAGTTTGTGTGAATCTTTTTTTGTATTTTATTTTTTTCAAATAAAGCCAAGGTAACACTAATTTTACATACAGCACACAATGAAAATGACATGAATATGACAGTGGGCAAATGCATAAAGCGCAGCATAATTTGAAATCACTAGTTTAAAGTTTGTCGATCGCGCGTCTTCAGTGAAGCTGAACTCTCCTCCTGTCAGCATTCAATTCACACGGACCGACCGTCACGCAGAGAACACGCGATCATGCAGGATACAAATGCACACTTCACAAGATCTCAACTAGATTCGACTAAGTCTGCAAGGTTTGTGAAATTTAATGTTCATTAGTCATTCAAAGATTTAAATTATATAAATGCGTATTTGAATGCTGATGGCAAATGAGAAAGTATTATAATGTTTGCCTTTCTATTACTAATAATATTAAAGCAATCGTTATAATACTTTTTTGTATACATTTTAATTCATTTGTTTAACAGTTCTATCTGATTATTAGATAGACTTATATCCATATTAGACAGAACTGAACGATGACAGCGAACAAGAGGGAGAATGTGAGCGGTGTGCGCTCAGGCGCTGCGGCTGCCATTCTCAGCGCCATCAAAATAGAAGTCCCGCCTCAAACACATCGGCCAAACAGAAAAACTTATCGGCCAATGTCGATATTTGAAAAATGCCATATATCGGCCGATATATCGGTCTAATTTTCACTTCAAGAATTTTCAGCAAATTTTAATTTTTGGGTGAACTATTCCTTTAAGTGTGAAATGAGTTCAGACATTTAAGTTTGTCATCATGATAACTGATAACCAAAAATATGATAATCCTCACGTGTATATATTTTCTGTATTCTGTCTACGTTCATGCCCAGAAATGTTTGTTTTAAGAATACAGTTTAGTTGGCATCCTGCTCATTGGTTGTTGGCACAGAATGAGAATTTGCATAAGGAGGAAGAGGGTCATCTGGCACTGCTGCGTGTAGAGCAGAAAGAGGCATTGACGTCAATAATGCATGATCAATCTATTAATCCTTATTAATTATTCATGCTCTCAAAACTAGACAGGAAGGCAAGGTGTGAAATGTATGTCATCATGTTTTGTTTTGTTTTGTTTTTGGCCGAACAGGCACTATTTTTATTCTATTTCAACACTCAACCCAGGTTTCTGAAGCCTGTCGTAATCACTTTAGCTGGCAGCTGAAATACCTGGCGTTGTAACATGATCCTCTCTGACCTTTTTTTTTTGCATAGAGAATTTGCATAGCTAGAGAATTTGCATTGATAGATGTCTTAAGGCAGATAATCACCCAAGTTCCCTAGTACAAATGAAATTATTATTTGTTGCAATAGGGATTATGGCTAGTGAATGTTTTGAGTGCAAAATTTCTTCATCCACACAATCATCACTGAACATCTGGTGTACACACAAAATTATGCTCAATAGCCAGTAAATTTTACGTATAATTAATTTAGTCTGTACCGATGTCAACAGACACACAGCACCAGAATAATTAAACAAGCAGTTCAGAAGATATGCTGCTGAACAAAAACAGAGGTTACACCAAAATATAATAAAGTTCATGAGATCTACAACACCTGAACCTTATTGCTTTAAACTTGCATAAAATGTCATGAATGGAGCCTGGTATCCAAAACATGCCAATTCACTAAAACAAGTTACCAACAATGATTTAAAAATCCTTAAAAACTGCATATAGAATGCAACTTGTGGTTAGCCGTACAACTTGGAAACTTATCTTCAACTTGGAAACTTTTGAAACGACATTCCCTGTTAAGCAAATAAAATGCATCTGTGAGAAACAGTTGCTACATTAGATAATAATAAACCCCGCAAATGATAAAACCTGTAAATATAGCAGGGGAAAAGGTAGCGGTTTCATTCTGTTGTATGTCATCATCTGAACATCGAACAACAGAATGCTGTGCAATATGGTGGAATTCAAAAATATTAAATAAGAATATGCCACATTCGACTTGGGCACAAACACGAAAAGAGAATTACAAAAACTCTCACCAGTTACAGGAACGATGAGGCCTCCTGTCTCCACACACATAAGGGCCCCACCTACAATTAAAAGTACAGCAAAGACTTAGAAATAGTATTATAGGACATATTATTTTGATTTTTGTTGTCATTGTTTTGACACAGAACACATTTTCCAGCTAAGCACGTTTGGAAACCATTGGCATTACCCTCAAGTAGAAACAAAGGCCTGAACAGATTTTATACCACACATCTGTTGTGAATAAGAATGGGCCGTGTTCTTATTCTGTGTACTAGAAGTGTGTGTAATGCATTCATGTGTTCCTCTGCTTGACTGACTAACTGACTGATGGATTGATTTGCAGTGGCAGGCCTGACTTATTCATTTGGGGCTAGAGGCAGGTTGTCAGGCTGGTTCATTGGGGTTCTGGGAGAGTGCCGGTCCTGCGTCTGGCCCTGGAGGGGGGCTGGCCCACTCAGGCATAGCCGAGCAATGGGAAACTGCAGCTGTTCTCCCTGGTGTTGACCACTTTTTATCCCACTGCCTGTTCTGGACCCTGCCAGACCGGACACAGTCTGCTACGCCTGGCTACATGCAAACCTTTGCCACCACAATACAAAACTGCTCACACAAACACACATTATCACACACATGCAAAGCCACAGAGGAAAGAACAAGGTATTACTTAAGTGTATGAGAGATTCTCTTCTTTTCACACTGTAGCCTTTGGTTTCAAACCACGGTATTAATGTGAGAACACTAGCGACACTGTTTAACCCTTGATTTTTTCCCTCTATTGCAAACACACAAACTTAATATGCAAAGAGAGATGAAGAATCAGAGCTGTTTCTAAGGAGATAAGTAGAAAAGACAGAAATCACCTACTTTATATAATAAGCTGATCAAAAGCAGTTCATGTAGTGCTGTGGTTCTTAAACTGGGGTACGCGTACCCCTGGGGGTGCGTGAGGTGACGGAGGGGGTACGCAAACAAAATTCGGAGTTTTGGCATTCATTTAATTCTACCCCAACTTAAAGTAACATTAAAACCGAACATGTATTTCTGACAACCAAAATGCCGCTTCTAATGTAAAAACAGGAAAATGTTTTTGACGTAAACAGTCAAATACATGATATAAATAAATAATAAATAACAGTTCCAACGAAATCCGTATGATCTGGTGTGCGTCTCCAAGCAACATACAATGGTGTTTCATTAGTGAACGAATCTGTGGCTTTGAACGATTTGGAGAGTCAGTGATTAACAACCCATTCATAACTACAGCATTTTGCTTCGTTACTGAATGAATGAATGAATGAATGAATGACGCAACGGCTGGCTCATTAAGACAGCGACTTGTCTCCACCTATTGGCGGTTTTATTTTTAAATCTACAAGTATCACTTCGATTTGCCATCATTTATTGCTTTATTTTTTATATTAATAATACACTTAATGGAATGTTAAGATACAATTAATAAGGATAGAAAATCTTTGCCTCTATAAATAAAAAAATGCACTTGTAAATCAATTTAAGGGGGCAAATAATGTCCTTTAATAGAAAAGGTGTTACTGCGGTCTAAGTGGAAGAGAGGGGGTACGCAGAAGAATTTTAAGTGCCCAGGGGGTACGCCGCTGTAAAAAGTTTGAGAACCACTGTAGTGTACGCACAAGATAACTGATGCATTGATTGGTAAATAATTGTATCACCGTCACTGTAATTCTTCCAAAAATGTGTAATTTATCTAGAAAGTGTAATGTCTAAGTATTTTGGTCAATATACTGTTTAGTCAGTATGTTTCATTTAAGTTAATCTAACCGTTTTTCAGCTAATATGGCTTGAAAGAGCTGTCAGTTAGCAAGAACTTGAAATAATATACTTATTATTAACAAGTTTACATTTACATTTTTAATGGTTTGAAAGAAGTCTCTTATGCTCACAAAAGCTGCATTTATTTGATCAAATTGTACGGTGAATAGAAAGTTCATTTTTTTCAGCATTTATTTGAAATATGACTTTTTTTCTTGTAACAATGTAAAAGTCTTCACTGAATTCAACCAATGACACTGGTTCTGTTATCGGCATGCTCTAATGCTTAAGCTACTGGAATGCTAATACCGTTTTATTGAATTCACTAAAAATGGTTTAATTTGATTTGTTAAAGAAAAAATTTTTATTTGTTAAAAATTTTTTTTTCCTCAGACACTTTCTGGACATCATAACAAAACCATAAGTTATGTAGGCAACAACAAATTACACTAATCTCAAAACATGAATCAAATGAGCTCAAATTTTTTTTCCCAGGGGGCATGTCAAAACATCTCAAGGGCCCCAAAATCACCTCAGACCCCAGGGGGTTCAAATAATGGCAGAAAAAGGTATAAAGAAGTGATTAAAAAACAGGTATAAATGAAGGTGGGAGCATCTGAGGGTTCGGTGCCTTGCTCAAGGACACCTCAGTCGTGGTATCGAAGGTGAAAGAGAGTGCTGTTCATTTCCTCCCCCACCTACAATCACTGCCGGACCTGAGACTCAAATCCGCGTTACAGTCCGGCTCTCTAAAACTATTAGCCAGAATACTAAAGTGATAGTCTACCCTACTTTTTAATTGCCATACACTCTCAGAAAAAAAGATACAAAAGCTGTCACTGGAGCGGTACCCTTTCAAAAGATATTAATATGTACCATTAAGAAAAAAACTTTCTAACTTTCTTAGTTGGTCGCACGAGCACATGATTTGGTCACTACATTTTTTTTTTTTTGCGCTACAACACGGGATTAATCAATGCATGCTGATGAACTTTTATCATAGTTTATAGTTAAATGGAAACGAAAGTGGTTAACATTCAACCCGTTCTTTTTCATCAGTAATATTATTTGTGATTTGAATTTTGTGAATGGGAGTTCCTCTTTTGCTATGTTATAAGCTGGGCTTCGAGTGCTTTCACTTTCGAATTCACGATCTTGTTGTCACGTTTTACAAGAAAAGCTAATTGTCTGTTTTGCTTACATACATCTACACACCTTTCACTTTTTAAGACTAAAAAAAAAGATGGATCCATTGTCTTAATTAAAAAGCACAACAACAATAAAACGGTAAGATGACAAACTAGCTTACAAAACGTTTATTAACAAAAACAATGAGGAATGGCATACACCACATGCTGTATTATATACCGACTAATAAATTACAGAACGTTTAGCAAACACTGAGGAATCAAATAAAAAATAAAAGACAGCCTCCTTAGCGTAATGTGAGATAAACAGCAAAGATAACAAGCCTTTCAAAATGAAAAAAAAGAAAAGTAAAACTAAACTTGCTGTCTGTGACAGTGCTTGCATGTTCACCTTCTCTGGTTTAAGAAGTGGTCTTTAGCTTGAAAACCATCCATCTTTTCCTCAACATTCACATCATTTTTGCTGCACGCACCTTCGCGCTCATGCTGACGTGGCAAGTATAAACCAGGCTCTACACTCTAAGCGCAAACGAGTCGCGCGGTTTCGTTATGCCTTCAGTTTCGTTTGCCGTTTGATGTTTCTCATAAAAACAGAGACTGGCTTGATGCACCGGTAACGAAATCGCCTATGCATTCATTTTAAATATAATTATATTAAAATTTTGCAGTCACACCAGCAGGAAAATTAGTCACAAAATGTGACTATTTGGTCGCAGTCTGGAGCCCTTCACACACGCGCCACAGAACATGGCAAGGAAAACGTGTAATGGCAAAGGATGAGAGTTGGAGGATGGGGAAGAACTGTCATCACGGAGACAAACTGAGATGTAATTAATAAAATAATGTTAGCGCCATCCTCCATTTCCCGTTTCATGGCAGCAACAAGAGGGAGCAACATTTAGCTCCACACTGCTGCCTTCATAATCTATTCTCTCTGATTGTCCCTGATTCTCTCTCTTTCTTTCCCCTTCATTGCTCGACAAGCCATCGTTAACAAGCTCAACCAGCCGCTAATACATCAACTGCTTCTCCTTGTCAGGCCGGCCACTTGGCCACATCACACGCAATTACGCCACTTTGCACAAGGCCCGTTTTGCATATAAGAAATACATCACGAACCACGCTCCCCACAATCCTTGATTCTCTTTGAAAAACGTGAGCCAGGATCTGGTAGAAGGAGCTTCAATGCCAGGGCATAAAGGTATCTTCTGTGTATGACCACTTATTTTTGATGCGTGTGAAATTCCATTTGTTTGGTACGTGTTTAAGTGTGCATTCAAAGATAACAAGCGGGAGGAAAAAACAGAGCCTTGACGCTTATGCATACATAGCGAATATCCAATGGTGGCATGGCATCGCATTTCCGCCTGGTTTTCAAAGGAAGTAATGAATATTTAAATATGCATAGAACTGACAGGCTAACCTATAAAGAATCTGAATGAATAATAAGAGTCGGCTCCTTTGTTGCAAACTTTTCTTGACACTGCCATGCAACTCAGAAGAAATAAAGGGAAGGAAGAGCGGAATGTGAAGAAATTGAGCAGGAAGCCGAGAGTTTGAAATTAAAGAGTTAGTCAGACAAAGGGACTGACAGAAATCAAATGTATAGGTTAAAAGAAAAGATAGGACACAGTGGTGGAGAAACTTCTGAAGCATTATTTCAAGCTGATCCAACATGCCTCGGTCCACTCCATTTAACCGCTGAGATGCTGAATGGGCTACAACAGTCCTTGGGATTGTTTGCTGCTTGTTTTCTCTTTGACTGGTCTCTTTGAAGTATGCGGCTTCAAATGAAGCAGCACAGGTCATATTCACTTATTTTCAAATGGCAAATATTTACAGCAGCAATTTAAAGGCTTTGAGAAGCTCATTTGTTTGTGGGGTTTGTGTGTAGTTAGATTCCACAACCCACATATTCCCTCAAGCAGGTTTACATAGTTTTCAAGCTTTCTTCGTGGGACTTTTATTAGCAACAACACACAAATGTTAGGAAAAGCTTATTAGTTAGTCCAGCCAACAGCTGGGTAGGGAAAAGATGGGTTGTGTTTTATTTAGCAGATGCTTTTCATCCAGAGAATCTTACTGGAGAAACCTGGGGTTTGATTAAAAAAGCATTAGCAACTGTGCTATTTTTCAGTGGTTAGACCTGTTGTGCCACAGTAATAGGACATGGAGGCAGTACTGATTAGATAAAAAGAGATAAAAGATTAGAAAAACGGGTCACACTTTATTTTAATGTCCAATTCTCACTATTAACCAACTATTAACTATGGTTTTTGCCTCAATTAACTCCTAATTTGCTGCTTATTAATAGTTAGTGAGGTAGTTGTTAAGATTAGGATTAAGGGATCTAAAATATGGTCATGCAGAATAAACCATTAATATGGGCTTTATAAGTACTAATGAACAGCCAATATGAGCGTAATATGCATGCTAATAAACAACAACTAGTTAATATTGAGAATTGGTCCTTAAACTAAAGTGTTGCCGAAAAGACAGTGTAACACAGAATAATAGCAAACATAAGTAGAATACTAGATGAAATAGTGTTTATAAAAGAAAAAAAATTTAATAAAACAAATAATTATTAATACAATAAAAATAAATAAAATTAAATCAATAAAAAAAAAATCTCTTTATAAACAATATAAATTATAAAATAATAAAATATAATACATAAAACATACATAAGAACATGTAATTTTGGCTTCTTCAAGACAAACATTTGAATATTATTGCAATCTAAATTTTAGCTTCAAGTCTTTGATTTATCCATTTGCTTCAATTTAAAAAATGGCCTCAATTTTTTTATCAAAATGACATAACTGGATCTTCTAGTAAAAATGACGTATGCAGAACTTTTCCAATCGTGCTTAAGATGAGCTCCTACACGCTCACGTTCATCTGCCTTCACTTTTAAGCATAATGTCCACTTCTCAAAATCCACTCACCGATGCACAGAACCAATTCCCCACCCAACCTACACTCAGATGTACGTCACAATATGTAAGAAAAGATCTATCACTACTTTGGTTTCAAGAGAAGAAACTCCAAGATAGGTTGGAATGTTCTACATCTCCAAGCACATGAATGGCTGATATCGCTTGGCTTTGATCAATGCAGATGAAAGACAAAAAAACAAGGTCACAAGAACATGAATGCATGCATGCCGGCACATGGAAAGCTACTATCTCGTTCAGGAACATATGGGAGCACCTCAAATCTTTGAGTGCCAGAGGTTCTGCTGGATCCGATAAAGAACAGAATTCACCAAGCCTCACTGTGACTAATGACCCAAGCAAGCCCACCCCCCTCCTCCCAGCCCTTATATCAGCTCCTATGACATTTAAAGCAGTAAATGCCAGTGGCTGCTGGTGAGGAGGGAAGAATATCTAATGGAAAGCAAAGGAGGCAGCGCAGCTGATTCAATCATAACGGTTAATAAAGCCCCTCATCTTGGGTCGCTAATATCATAGGCGCTCAATCCACACCAAATGAGACCCAGAGAGATCACAATAACACAAACACACACAGAGAGCTGATCTTGGATCAGCTAATCGGCACATTCGTACACAGACCAATGACTCTGCACTAGGCCAAGCAAAGGTTTCGGTCCAGAGTCACAAACACAAGTTTGTGGCTTTCCAAAAACTCCAAATTAGGAAGCTCAGATAGGGCTTCTTCATCTTGGAAGCAGCTTGCCCTCCCATTTCTCCTCCCATGTTCCATGTCGCTCTACCTCCCTGCCTACTGATGGAATAAATCATGGTGGCACGATAGTTTTAATGGCTTTTTAATGAGTCTAATGTTTTCTGTTTTAATGAACTTCTTACATCAGCTTTAATCATTTTGAAGGAATGAGAAATTATTGAGGAATGGCCTACATTCATTTAATTTACTGTTCAATCTGCCCTGCAGTCTCCTCCAACCAGAAACAACAGAGCGAGAGGGGGGCAACAGGATGACAAATGTCTGCAGAGGCAAACAAGTGTAATTTACGACACAACATTAAAGGCTTGTTGTTTCTTCCTTATCACCAATTAAATAGCTTTGTCGTGACCCATTGATTTGGGTTAAAATCCCACAAAATAAAGTGTGGCTTAGAGCATCAATGCGTTAATCAATCTAGACAACTGCTTGTTCCTCTGGTATGAGTATGTCAATCACATTGAAAAACACCAGGGATCGGGCTGACGGGGATGGAGAGCCCTGGATATAAATGGATAAGATGCTGTCAACTGATTTAGACTCGGCATTAATTCTTCAGGCACCTGCCTGTCCACCATGCATTTCATTTAGAGGAGGCAAAACTAATAAACACCTGTCGTCCTAAGTGTTATCATTAGTATAACACAACTTACATTTATCCCATTGTATTAAGTTTAATTTGCAGCAAACATGTGTGCATGTCTGTATAGAAGCCTTCCAGCATGTGTTACCTCAAAGATCTGAGTCGTTGATTCATTTATTACAGTCTCAGAGCTTTAAAAGCATGGGACGGTGATACGCTTTATTATTATGGCCCCCCCAAAAAATAAAGGTCTATGAAAAAGAAAAAAAAAAGATCCTGGCACATTCTCTGCTGAATTCCATAAACCATGAATCACCCGAATGCCATAAACACAGATAAAGGGTTAAACAAAAAGAGAACTAAAAATAAAAGACAAATGTAATCTTCAGTAAGCTTGTTTTCTTATATAGTGAGGGGCTTTGATTTGATTGCTTGATCAGTCTGTAGCTGTTTTAATAGGGCAACAAACTTCAAAGCTATCCTCATTAGCCTCCAACACTCCTCATCACAGCACTGTTGAATATTTAAGACTTAAGATCAATGATTTCTTTTCTCACTTGCATGATATACACATTACAATTAGCCTTTCCCTCCTCACAGCCAGTGCCACCACCAACCGTTTTAATTTCAAACTTCAAGATTTCCCACTTTACATGCAAAATTGGTCCTTAAATCTGCTTGAAAGGTGAATGGTTGTATAAAGTCCTTAATTACCATTATGTTCAAAAGTATAAAAAAAAATCCCTTACTGATCCAGAAGGCGTTTTGCCATTTAGCCACCCAACAGGAAAGTGTATTATCTCTACACACAGGATGTAGAAAATTCAATATCCAGGCACCAGCAGAACACCATCTATCAAGGATTAAGGCTCCCTAATGAATTAACATGACTCACTTGCACCCTGTCTGTCTCGCAAGCTTTTTTTTTTTTACGTGAGAGTGCATCAAATGACATAAAAAGTTATACATAACCAGTCACTATGTCTAACTTTAACTGTTCAAACGTGTGGGATCAGTGAGGTATTTTCAGTTATATTCATTCAATTTATCAAGAGTGGCAGTAAAGAAATGTATAATCTTACAAAAATTTGTTTCAAATAAATGTTGTTCTTTTGAACCTTTTTTATTATCAAATAATCCTGAAAAAAAATTATCATCACAAATGTATCACTATGTTTCTTGATCAGCAAATCAGTATATTAGAATGATTTCGGAAGGATCATGTGAGACTGAAGACTGGAGTAATGATGCTGAAAATTCAGCTTTGCATCACAGGAATAAATTACATTATAAAATACATTAAAATAGAAAAAAAGGGTTAAATTGTAATGTTTTAAATTAATGTTTTTACTGTAAATAAATGCAGCCTGGGAGATGATAAAAGTCTTCTTTCAAATGCATAAGAAAATTCGGTCACATTTTAGTTTGTGGAACAATTCTCACTATTAACTACGAATTTTGCCTCAAACTCCTAATTTGCTGCTTATAAATAGTTAGTAAGGTAGTTGTTAAGTTTAGGTATGGGATAGGATTAAAGGAGCTAAAATATGATCATCCAGAATAAAGCATTCTTATGTGCTTTAGAAGTGCTAATAAACAGCCAATATGGTTTTAATAAGCATGCTTATAGCAACAATAGTGAGAATTACCGAATTATCAAAAATTCTTACCCACCACAGACTTCTGAATGGTAAATATGACATTTCAATGGTAGTGTATGTGTGTGTACATATTTATAAAAATATATAATAAAAATAAAACAAAATCTATAAAATAGCAGGCTTTATACTATATGAAAACCACTATGGCACAAAGCCATTCGATTTTGAGGGGTATTGAGGTATTCAAGCTTTCCCCAGTTGTTGTGTGAAATGACGGTTCTTCAGATTATGTGGATTTTGCTGGAAAATTAGATTTTTTTTTTGTTGCTTAAAGCATTAATATTAAGTCAACCTGCATTCATACTGTTTCCATCTTTATCCATCATTATAACTTTGCTGAAGGCCAAACCAAGGACAAGCCAGCAATCGGACACAAGTGCAAATCCCAATTTCAGCTGAAGGTTTTTATAGGGCTGCTCTCATCCCCTGTGGCTGCAATTGCTTTGTGTTACTTTAAATGTTTGTCCTTTATGGATGTGGCTGCAAGGTACAGCTCCACTAGCCATATAACACATCACTGCAATCCTTATAGGAAAAGCTGAGGGATGTTTAATGACCCAGCACTGTATCTCTCAGTGGCTACTGACCAGATGAAGGTGATTAACACTGACACATGCATACACAAATACACACTAAAATACACAAACATTTAGTGACACAAGCAGCACTCTGTTTGTGCACGTGTAAGTGTGAGCTGTATCTCACTTTCAGCTGCCATGATTACAGTGTGTGCAGGTCAGCGCTCCCACTCAGAGCAAACAATTTACATTTCCATTTGTTTTCCCAGAACCACAGCCCAGAGACGGGGACGAGGCCTCTCCGAAGCAACTCAAAGGGTTTGATTACCATGCTGCATAAACATTGCAGTAACTTTGTGCACTGAAAGAAAAATAAATGAGAAAAACAAAATAAATGAAAGAAGATGTTTCGGCTGAGCTGCAGTGTGACGGTCATGCGGTATATTTATCGGCTTTGCCTTGCACTGATAGGACCACACAAATTCAAATCTCAAAGCACTGATGACACGACAAGGAATACCTTAACTTCAAATGTGAAATCCATGTATTTCAGTTCATCGAGAACATAACAAGGATACAAAAACTACAAAAACGAACTTTTCCATATGTTACTTTAAAGGTTAGGAACGCCAGACGGATAGCAAACACAATTCAGACTTTAATGTTGTTTTATGTTTTATATAATTTGCATGTAAATTCTACCGGATAAAAGCCACAATCTCTACTTATATCATATTTTTTATATATAGATTATATTATATACTGATAATACTAATAATACACACACACACCACACCAACACACATTATATATATATATTATCTATCTATTATATATATATTATTATATATTTAATATATAATTGATTTAATAGTTAGTTAGTAAGGTAGTTGTTAAGTTTACTTATTGGGTAGGATTAGGGATGTACAATATGGTCATGTAGAATAATTGCTTTATATGTAATAATAAAAAGCCCAAATGTTAGGCATGCTAATAAGCAACTAGTTAATATCGAGAATTGGTCAATGTCCCATCTATTACATAATTTAAGAGAGACGACGGGGTGCGTCAACTGCAGAAAAAAAGGCCCAAAGATGTTTTGAACAGTATAAGCTAGTGTTTCCCAACCGGGGTGCCGTCTGTCGAGAGCAGGGGTGACGTGTAAAAAATCATTTTTTAATATTCTTAAATTGCTAAAATGTTCACACCCATAGGCACTATATATATTCTGCAGTCTTCCCTGTGTACGAATATCTGCTACTTTTCAAATATCATATCGATATAGAAATTAAAACTATTTTGAACATTTATTTTGTAGGCTGCCACAAGTTTGTGACAATTTCAAAGGGTGCACGACTAAAAAAAGGTTGGGCACACCCCTGGGCCACCCTCTGGGTGGGGGTTTATTGTTTTGTTGGGGCGGGGTGTTTAGGGTATAGGGTATTGTTGGTGGGGTTTATTTTTATGGGGTGGTGGGTTGTATAGCGGTGGGGGGTGGGGTGGTTGTTGGGGTGTTGTATAAGCACCACTGCTCTAAATGTAATGGCAGATGGAAGTGTGAAAACGAAGTGATGTGATGATGAAGTCAAACGTTCAGAGAGTTTATTCCCAGAAGTGCAAAAATGAAGGTTTCCCACTAGTGTGTCAATGGTATTTACAGTGAAAGTCCAAAAATAGATACAAAAAAAAATTACAAAATTTAAAAAAATACATATAATAAATTAACCTAATAAAATGTTCACAAATGTTATATACAAACAAACTTTTGGCTATGCCAATAAACTGACCCAAAAGACAGCAATTCCGTTTCATAACTACACTTCAAATCACAATACGAGTTTCCTAACAACTCTGAGAGGCCATCTTAAAAAGGTAAAGCCCCTCCTACTTGGACTAAAACCATTTGGAAATTAAGAAATACAAATAAATATGCTTTTACAGCAAAACTGTTATATAATACAAAATATATATATTTTTAGATTAACTAAGGTAAGTTGTTAATTATATTTTTTCCCTTCAAAATAAAATTTGTAATATTGTGATTTGCTGTAAACTTGTCCCCATGAAAAAAATGAATAGGAATAATAATTCCACAACCAAGATTGATGTCATTGCACTCTATCATGATGAGCTTTAGCTGTGTGCAGTTACTTACTTTCCATATGGTCTGACATTTAGAATCCACATGGTGGACATTATAATTTTCTTTATTTTAGATAGAAAAGGGAACCTGAGTTTTACCTATTAAGAACTAAATGGCAGGGGAAAAATCTTAACAATTTAGCAACCACAATGTCATAGCGAGTGTAGTATGCCAGTATGAGATAGTAGGTTTGAGTGTCAGTGAATAAATGAGTATGTGAGCGACTGGAGGAATGAGTGAAGGAGAGCAATAGTAACTGTAAATAGTGACTAAGGCAGGTATTGGAGGTCTGATTGGAGAGATGGGATTGCGAAGGGTTATTTAGAGAGCTGCCAAAGCCTGTCACTCCTCATCGTTGTTCAATTACACTCCTCACCTGCAGCACCCACCGAAACAGCTCATCTTTTTAAATCATGAATGTCGCTGAAATACAATTTCACTTTGACTACGGGCCACTCCACCTGTCGTTATGCTGGCGGTACTTGCTTTGTGGAGCAGAAGTGATTTTAAAAAAGAGAGAAAGAAATGGAGAATACCTTCTCTACAGGCCTATTCAACCTCAACAATGAGTCTCCTTCTGACTGTGTAAGAGTGATCAGATTGCATGCAGAAAATACAATGTTTGAGAAAGAGAAAACCAAGAATGAAAACCCTAAAATCTAGTACACCCTAATAAAATGTCCCGAAGACATGGAAACAGGGCAGGCACATACAGAAAAGCCAGTGCACAGTAGTAATGTCTGATTCATGAACAAATCCTAGTTTTAAATCATTTTTTTATTGCTCAAAGGGTTAGTTCACCCAAAAAATGAAAATTCTGTCATCATGTACTCACCCTCAAGTTGTTCCAAACTCTATCAGTTTCTTTCTTCTGCTGAACATAAAATATATTTTGAAGAATGTTGGTAACCAAACAGTTGACGCTACCCATTGACTTCCATATAATTTTTTCCCCATACTATAGAAAGTCAATTGCTACCATCAACTGTCTGGTTTGGAACAACTTCAGAGTAAGTAAATAGTGACCATTTGTGGATCAAAAATCATATATATACACACAGTGAGTACACCCCTCACATTTTTGTAAATATTTTATTATATCTTTTCATGTGACAACACTGAAGAAATTGACAATTTGCTTCAATGTAAAGTAGGGAGTGTACAGCTTGTATAACAGTGTAAATTTGCTGTCCCCTCAAAATAACTCAAGTCACAGCCATTAATGTCTAAACCGCTGTCCACAAAAGTGAGTACACCCTTAGTGAAAATGTTCAAATTGGGCCCAAAGTGTCATTATTTTGTGTGGCCACCATTATTTTCAAGCATTGCCTTAACCCTCTTGGGCATGGAGTTTATCAGAGCTTCACAGGTTGCCACTGGAGCCTTCTTTCGCTCCTCCATGACGATATCACAGAGCTGGTGGATGTTAGAGACATTGCGCTCCTCCACATCGTTTGAGGATGACCCCACAGATGCTCATAGGGTTTCGGTCTGGAAGAATGCTGGCCCAATACAATACATTTACCCTCAGCTTCTTTTGCAAGGCAGTGGTCGTCTTGGAGGTGTGTTTGGGGTCGTTATCTTGTTGGAATACTGCCCTGCAGCCCAGTCTCTGAAGGGAGGGTATCATGCTCTGCTTCAGTATGTCACAGTACATGTTGGCATTCTTGGTTCCCTCAATGAACTGTAGCTCCCTTGTGCCGGCAGCACTCATGCAGCCCCATACCATGACACTCCCACCACCATGCTTTACTGTAGGCAAGACACACTTGTCTTTTTACTCCTTACCTGGTTGCCGCCACACACGCGTGACACCATCTGAACCAAATAAGTTTATCTGGGTCTCATCAGACCACAGGACATGGTTCCAGTAAATCCACCTGTCCTTAGTCTGCTTGTCTTCAGCAAACTGTTTGCGGGCTTACTTGTGCATCATCTTTAGAAGAGGCTACCTTCTGGGATTTTTTTTTCGACAGATTGACAGAACAATTTCATGCGTGTGCGGCATATGGGTCTGAGCACTGTATTCTATTTTTTGGCTGAACCCCACCCCTTCAACCTCTGCAGCAATGCTGGTAGCACTCATACGTCTTTTTCCCAAACACAACCTCTGGATATGTCGCTGAGCACGTGCACTCAACTTGTTCTGAGTGGAACCTGTCCTGTTAAACCACTGTATGTTTTTGGCCACCGTGCTGCAGCTCAGTTTCTTGTCTTGGCAATCTTCTTATAGCCTACTCCATCTTTATGTAGAGCAACAATTTTTTTTTCAGATTCTCAGAGAGTTCTTTGCCATGAGGTGGCATGTTGAACTTCCAGTGACCAGTATGAGAGAGGGATAACACCAAATTTAACACACCTGCACCCCATTCACACCTGAGACCTTGTAAAACAAATGAGTCACATGACACCGGGGAGAGAAAAAGGCTAATTGGGCCCAATTTGGACATTTACACTTAGGGATGTACTCACTTTTGTGACCAGCGGTTTAGACATTAATGGTTGTGTTGAGTTATTTTGAGGGGACAGCAATTTACACTTTTATACAAGCTGTACACTCACTACTTTACATTGTCGCAAAGTGTCATTTCTTCAGTGTTGTAACATGAAAATATATAATAAAATATTTACAAAAATATAAGGGGTGTACTCACTTCTGTGAGATAATGTGTATATATATATATATATATTTTTTTTGGGTTGTTTTGGAGTATCCCGAGGCCCAGATTAGCGTCGCCCTGGAAACGCCGCTGCTCCACTGATCACTGACGCACAACACCTGTGCGTGATGAGTGGCGCACCTGGAGCTCGTTCCCGCTTGCCTTAAAAGCCAGGAGAAGAGACACAAGCGGGAGAGCACCCCAGGGCTCCAGCGGCATTAACGATTGTTATCCTTATTTCCAGACCTGGGGCACCCAGGGAGCGGGATCTGCACCACGGCACTTCACCCCACAAGCACCACTCTGAGACGGGCACCGAGCACCAGTCATCAAGGGCACGTGTGATCAGTGTGTGGGCAAATAAATCACCCTCCGGGGCTCTTTCGACTAGTACTGAGTCTGTGTTCTCATTCACCCCGCGACAATATATATATATATATATATATCTATACACACACACAGGGTGCGGGAATGGAGGGGGGGATTTCTCCCCTTCTGGTCTATCCATTCCTGCCTCTGCTGAATTATTTCTAACCCCGGTGGGGATAAAAAAATATTCCCCGGGTGATGCTACTCCATCAACCACAAACAGAGCATATAAAATACCAAAAACAAAATTATTTCTTAAAACGTCAGCAAGTAAAATACTGCAACATTACAATACAAACAACAGCAAAATCAGAAGTAGAACTGTCAGCGCTCCCGCTTAATAGAGAGTGTCTGGGTTTCGTGATCCTGGTTCACGTGTCTTAATCCATGCAGGGCTTTTCAGAAAGTCAGCGCGTGAGTGACAGTATGAGACTAATACACAATGTTTTTTGCTCAAAACTCACTCGACTGTGACCTAATGCAGATATAATAAACTGACGCATAAGTGTTTTATGAGACAGAACGCAGAGTTTACCGTCACCATGTGGGAATGATCACGCAATATGACTGATGGATCGGCAGAGAATCGTCTTTCTGCAAGTCATTAAGAAATTATGGTTCTATTCTATTTAAAGAAATATGAGGCAAACGTGTGAATACATAATGCACGCATATGCAAAAGTTTGTATGTTATGTAGCGAAGCGCTGATCAAAAATAAATGGAAGCAAACGCGATTGAATATGTACAGGTTTGTGTCTCGTTATTCTATTCAAAATATAATTAACTCCCGATTGATTTTGCTGGCAGAAATAAGACTAGTGTCTTGATAAATTAATATCATAAATAGTGGTCAAACATTTTGGGGGGTGGGGAGGATAATTTCAAAACATCCCCCCCTCTGGTTTGTTCACAAATGGCACCCTGTATGTATATGTATATGTATATGTGTGTATATATATATATACACACACATACGTACACACATACATATATATACACACACAAGAGTATGTGAGCGGAGTGGAGAGGGAGCGGTGTAATTTTTGACTGAAGCGAAGAGTGGATTTTTTGAGAGCGCTCCACTACCACTCCATCACGAGCACAATTAATGACAACAGCCCATAATATAACTGCATTTTATCAAAAACTCACACATTAAACATCATTAGCTAGCTTGACAGATATGTGGATCACTCAAATCAGAAAGGAGGTCAAGGTTATAATGGCGGCGATGGACGAGTGTGGGAGGTTATATCTCAAGCATGTTTTGTTTGTAGCATGTGGATACTCAATATTGATTGGGTGAATTCAAGTTTTAAACAGTTTATTATACAGGTAGTTAATCTCCACTCTAAACGAATGTGCTGCTACTTTGCTCTGCACACGCACAACACACAAGCTCGCACATAACGTACAGATGGCGCACACATAGAAACATTCAGGAGTGCAGAAAATTATTGTCAACGCTGTCCTGTGATTTATCAGCTTAAAAACTGCAAACCATTGAATCAGTTTATTGACGCAGCCATCGGAATTAGGCCTATCTGAATCACTAAAATTAACTGCAACTCTAGCCAGCAGAGATGGGGGTGCAGAAAGATAGGAAAGATACAGTTAAATGATATAATATAGAAGACAGGAAGGATGGAGAAAAAGATAGATTTACTGTACGTCAACAGCTAACAGACCTAATCAGAGAGGAGATGGAAACGTCCGGACTGTCACGGAGACAGATTAGTGATTGTAAGGTGACCTGAAGGCAGTGACATCTATTGCTTATTCCCCCGACTGGTTAACATCTGGGCCAGGCGCTGCTGTGAGCCTCGCACCAGAGGCCAGAGACATCTGTCAGCCCTGACAGGACCCACACAGATGGATGCTGGGAGGAGAACATCATATATTTCTGCTGTGTGACATCAAAGGCAATCAGGCAGAGAAACGGTCAGCTAAGTTAAAGCATATGTCTGTGACTTGCCCTTCAACCCTGAAGACAAACAGGTCAAAAAACCCTGCATCCAACTTTGTCAAACACAAAAAAGGTATTTTGAACAATGTTTCAATTGCTTTTGTTGCAAAACAACATTGGACCCCAACGACTTTGATTACATGCACAAAAAATGTCTTCTTTTGTGTTCAAACAAAAATCAGTCAGTCATACAGGTTTGGAAAAACAAGGCAAATGATGACAGAATTTTCATTTTTGGGTACATTATCCCTTTAACACACAACAACGATGATTTGTTATCAGTCAGTACATAGCTCTACTCAAGTTTATGCATAAAAATTCATTTACCAAAGCAAATCCAATGACACAGTCCATTGCTGTGTTTTGCGACATTTATTGATTTGGCAGCTGCTTACGGACTCAAAAATTTGCCAAAGAATTGTACGCATATGCCTCTACAAGAACAGACAAACATCAGTGCTATCAAGCACACAATAAAATCCGCCTTCCTCCGCTTCCCTCCATTGCGCTCGCACAAACACTTATTTGCCACGCCGAATTTGGCAAACGGGTAGAAGGGTTACCATCTGTTAGAAAGAGCCATACAATGCGAGATTTAGTTTTTAATAGCTGACTACAGAGCGACAGGCCCCTTCACACCAGTTGGCAGCATCTGATGAGAAAAAGAGGGAAAAAATAGTAAAAAATTAGAATGTTAGGCAATCAGCCATCTGGAATACTCCGCCGAATATTCGAACAATTTTCAGACAAAGAAGAGAATTGGCAGATTGCTTCCAAGAGGGCTCAATTTAGTTTGAAAAATGGTGCTCATATATCTAATGGGGGATCAGGCAAGGGGAAGGAAAGCCTGTTCCATCCAATCAGAGCCCTTGGCGTACAGTCAATTACATCTAAACAGTCACAACGAGAGAAAATATAAAAAGACAAACATTCTAATTGAGAACAGGTCTTTTTGTTGGGCTTTTCTGCGTCCCGATCAAAACGGATGTGATTTTTCGAGATTAAGACACCAACTGCTCTAATTCATTAGAAGAGAAAAGAGAAGAAATACAGGCTTTACACATCACATCTGTTCCCCCTATGACTGACTAATAGATGGCAGAGTACGTCTCCCCACAGTGCTTTTGGAGATGGGGAACGGAGGAACCAGATGAATCCATACTGGGCGAGTAGAGGTGATTCATCTTGGTGGAGCTGTCAACCCACCGACCCGCCCCCCTAGAGCGCACACGCAGACACACAAGCCCAGGAGACGGATGGAGCCAACAGTCAGCTTCACACCATTTACCTCCTCAAGGCTGCTGATGCAGGTGCAGAGGTGTGTGCGCTGGAAAAGGGGGGTTATATATGAGCTGGAGAGAGAACAGGAGGGGGAAACGAAAGACAGGGTAGACAGTAAATGAAGGACAATCTGCTCGTCGCACATGACTGGTTAAATCGGAGATGCTACCTTGAGACTTTCTGCAGGGAGAGTCTCTGGAGCTCTCTGTAATGGTGACTGAATACCGGTACAAGCACAGCCCATCTCTGCTTACCCCTGCTCGCCCTCGTGAGACCAATGGAAGCTTACTGTCACACAATATGCTTCTGTGCTGAATTACCACAACACAATATCAGAATTAAACTCTGCGCTGTGTTTTCCTGCAGTCATAATCTTTGATTTAGGTATGACATATTTATAGCGCTTGCTAGTTCCTCTTAATGCAAGGTTCAGGAGCTAATGAATGCCTATCAATTACACAAAGTATAGGTTACCTCTCTTCTGACGATCATGGCTTCAAGCATCCCTCCACGACCTCATGCCATCTTTCTGCAATCTACTATACCCTGATAACTGATCCCCCCTAACTTTTTAGGACCAGACGAGGAGGTGAAATGCTTCATTTATAGATTCCTTTCTTTTAAAAGCTTCACACTTAAGAAATGTAAGATTATTGTATGTTCCCTTTGGTTTAAGATGGATGCAATTCTTTCTGTCCTTTATGATTGGTGCTTGTCAGATTGTATGATACGACCCTGGTGAAAGACAGCCATATTTACTTTATATTGAGTTACACTGCAACCCAAATTTAGTCGTCTCTACCATTTAAAGGTTTCTTTTGCTGTCCAAGGCTGCACTTGCTTGATCGAAAGTACTCAAATTAATTATTATTGAAATACAGTACTATATTATTACAATTTAAAATCACTGTTTTCTATTTTACTATATTTTAAAATGTAATTTATTCCTGTGATGCAAAGCTCAATTTTCAAAAGCAATCTCTCATAATTGGTATATGCTGATTTGGTGCTCAAGAAACATTTCTTATTATTATCCATGTTGAAAACATTTTAATACTGCTTAATATTTTTGTGGAAATCTTGACTTTCTTATATTTTTATATAAATAGAAAGGTCAGAAGAACAGCATATATTTTAAATATTTTGAAACATTATAAATGTCTTTACTGTCACTTTTGGTAAATCTAATGTTTCTTGTATTAATTTCTTTAAAAAAAACAAAAAAAGTCTCAAGTCTTATGGACCCCAAACTTTTAAACGGTAGTGTATATGTTGATTCTCCTGCACAGTCAATTGAAAACAAGACGCATACGGAGTATCATGAAAACTACATTTTACTTGAGTAGAACTACAAAACATACCTAAAATTTTAACAATTCTTTGGCTGCCTCACAAGCACTGCTATTTCCTTTAGGAAGTGCAAATCCAGTTGTCTTCTGAAAGACATTACTGGTGGCATTGCTATCCAAGACCCAGTATTGGTTGTGTGAGTGCTGATAATGCATTTCACTTGGCTATCGCTTGAGGTGACAAGTATAGAGTGTATAGAGTCATGAGTTATTTAACAACCAGGACACAGATGCGTGCGCAAGTGTGTTTTTGAAAAGGGTTATGGCATTTGTCTCCTTCTACATGCAACTCACAATGAATGCCCTTCCCTGGACACACACACACACACACACACAATCGCACATCCACTCATTTACCCAACAAGAATCCAATTACTTAACTCTGCTTCAGGTTCTATTGCTTCTTGTCTTCACCCCCATGCCAATCCCTCCGTAATCTCCTCTGCACCCCCTTGGCTCCAGCTAGGGATATGCCGGTATAAAATTTTCATGTTGCGTTTAATGCTTTTATCACGGTATACGGTATTATCGCGATATTGAAATTGCACCCGCCCCCTCTTTTTAAAAAAAGTGATGTGTATTGTACTTTTTTTTATCCAGTATAACTGGTTTAATAACTTTTTTCTTATAACATAAATTACTGAACATTTAAATGCAATAAAGCAATACAGAAAAATGTATAAAGTTAAAAGTTTTACACAGATTAAAGTGCAAAAGAACTATAAAGACCAATAGGTATCACTTTACAATAAGGCCTCATTAGTTAACCTTAGTTAATGCATTAACATTCACAATGAGCAATAGCTACATTTGCTACAGAAGTTATTAATCTTTGTTAAAGAAAAATACAAGTCTCAGTTCATGTTAGCTCATTAAATAACACAGTTGCAACTTTCGATTTTAACAACGTGTTATTAAATATTGGAATACCTAAGATTAATGAATGCTCAGAATTTTTCATTGGCAATTTATGTTAACTAATGAATTAACTAACGTTAACTAATGAAGCCCTAATGTAAAGTGTGACTGAACAATAAAGAATCAAAACACTTTCAAACAATATATAGGGCATGTTGTAGTCCAGATTAAAATGCAAAAAAAGTTTGAAAATAAATAGCCTAGTAAGTCTAAATATTTAAGTACTTGGCGCTGTGTTGAAACATCATAGCAAATACACAAATCTGAATGGCTGTTTAAATCATTTAAACACGATTCAGAAACAGAAAGTAGTGCAGCTGCTTTGTTTACAGTGTTTCCGGGGTAATGGCTGTATTTCTGCAGTTTAGGGTCATCTGCTGTCAGAGAGTGAAAGTGCGCTTTCATACAGAGCGCCTCTCACATGTTCCGCCATGTGCTTCTCGTCCGCGCTTGTTTACATCAGAGTGCGCACGCACCTTTCACGCAGCATACAGCGGTGTTGCGCATTTTGACCAGTTGATGGGAAAAGTATTCTTAAAATGCATTAAAAATTCGGAATAATTTGTAATCTATAATTATTCACGGTATTATAAGTGCCCACGATAACAATACCGTGCATATTCATTACCGTGATACATCGCATTATACCGGCACATGTCTAGCTCCAGCACACATAGGGTCTTGCTCCTGAACCCCTATAAGAACCTGATTAAATGAAAACACTGATGCCCATCTCGCATTCCCTGGGCCAATGAATACCAATGAGAGACATGTTTTACTGATGTCCTTCTGTGTGGTCTTATTTCTCTGTATTGTAACTGGCCTTGTGACAGTCTGTTAGATAGATAAAGAGTAAACAGGTGGGTGATGGTGGGTGGGACACATTCAACCCTGTAAGAGCACTCTACCACCAGAACAAATCAGACAGAAAGAGGTATAGTCAGTTTTTTCCACTCTACACACCCCACCGGGTTCACTTATGATCCTGGTGTGTGGTACTGTTGGCATGAAGCGTTCATATCTGCTGTCTTTCTCTAATTTCTCGCTGTCATTTTCTTCAAGAGTGTGGTGGACTGCAGGATCACTTATTAAACTCAATAATGAAGAGGTCATGCATAATTTAATTTGCTATAGGAGGACCTGGGGACATTTTCTTATTTCAATAAAATACTTGATATTTTCATTTTAAAGGCCATAATTCTACTACTGTGACAGATATTGGGGTCACTAATGGTAAATGGGCGATTTATGGAATCAGCTCGGCTGGAGATTTTGCTGTTGGGTCCTCGCCAGTTCCTACGGAGCAAACCGATTCAACGTCCTTTAATTCTCCCCAGCAATGAGACGCCGGCAGGACCACTCCTGAATCACCTATGAATCACGTGAATCACCACAGTATTGCAACCTTCCCTCACTTCCCAATGTGCTTGTATGTTTTCATATACCAAACGAACACCATAACAGTTTCTTTACATCCTCAGTTCAGTCTCTAAATGTTTAGAGTAGCTCAAATTTACAGTTTCTCTTTCTGTGTGGTTATACACCGCAGGTCTGTAAACCACTGGTGCACATCACTTAAAAAATTCCAGGGATATTAAAAGGGGATGCAATAAAAAAAAAAGCAAAATTCATACATAAAATATTAATAATCTTGAAGGCACTTTATGCTCGACAAGTGCACGCCTAAAGCATGGCATCATGTGAAACGGCAGTGGATATAAAGCAGCCGGTGCTGTGAGCAAATTAATGCATATCTAAAGACCCTAGGATCCCCAATGCTGCTTTACTGTGAAGAAATTACAACAAGACCCTGTCCAATCCCGTCGGCCCATGGGACAGCAAGCAGATGCAATTATTACAAAAAACTGCTATTTCCCATAAAGAAAAGAAAAAACACCATTAAGCCAAATGCAATATTCAAATGGGAGTGCTGCACGCATGTAAGGAAATATTTTTGCTCGGTTCCATTTTGGAACGTGAGAATGTGGAAGTTCCAGCTAGAAATGAAATTAATTGAAAATATTTGGGACTCTTGGTGGGATGTTCAATTTGTCCCACTGGTTCATAAAATATGAATTTTGGTAAAATATTTATTAAATGATCTGTATATACAGCAATATAAGATTAGTTTTATCAACAGCCTATGTGATGCTGTAAGTTTTTGATTCATTCCTCAGTTTGCAAAAAACAAAAATCCAATTTACAATAAGACAGGAAAGGGAAAGTAGATAAATGCTACATAGGTACACCAGGATAAATACCACAATGTACATAGTTCTAGAAGTATAGCCATCAGACTTAAAACATTGTGTGTTAGCAAGAAAGTGACAGAAAAACTCACTTTGTCTGTGCAAAGTTATATCCAAACTCCTGCAATAGCCAAGTAAAGCCAGTAAACAAGATTAATTCCACATGGCACCTTTGAGGATAGCACAATGGAACCTGTATTACACTGGAAAAAAAAAAACTCACAGAGAATCACATTGGGACCACACAACCAAAAGTTGACATGCCTAGAACAGTGGTCTCACTTAAAAAAGACTTATACAACTATAGACAACTACAGCTCCAACACATTTTTGCAAAGAAACAATATTAGCTGCACATTTCAGCTAAAAACCCTTTATAATGCCTCATTGTGAATTATAGGTGCGTTACTGTGAACATGTTTTTGTTTCCCCTCATGTTTACAATATAGAGGTGAGTTGACTGCATCTACACTACAGTACTGTTAATGTTTTTCAAAGAAGTCTCTTATGTTCACCACGGCTGCATTTATTTGAGCAAAAATAGAGAAAACACACTATATACATAGTATTACAATTAAAAGAACTGTTTTTCTTATTATATACTCATAATGTATTTTATTACTTGATGCAAAGCTTACGCCAGTCTCAGTGTCACATATACTCTCAGAATCATCTAATATGCTGTTTACTGCGTCGACACTTCTTATTTTAATAATGTTGCAACCATTGTGCTGCTTATTAATTAATTTTTTTTTTTTTTTTGAAATGGTGATCGAAATTTTTTCAGGAGTCTTGAGTCTTCTGAAATGACAATCTTTTATACGCTCCTTTTGCAGTCTTTTTTTTTTGATGATGCATCTTTGCTGAATAAAAGTATTAACTTCTATCAAAAAAAATAGTACAGTGTATAAAATGTAACTAAACCTGGAACATTGCTCTAAGAGACACAAGACAGAAGTTACTCAGAGCTACATCTATACGATGACATCATATGACCATGCTTAATGGAGTGTCTTGGTTCCAGCAATATAGTCCTGACCTTTGCCTGTGGAATGTGAAGCTACACAGAACCGTATTTTTCTTTAATATGAGTAGTGTCAGGTGTCTGGTCCCATGGGAACCATAGTGAGAAGAACATGCTGGTCCAAATGGCTTTCTATCAAATGTGTCCATCTTTATTCTGTCTCTTCCTCCTCTCCCTAAAGGACCGCAGGAGTCAGACTACACAGTCCCCCCTTGACCACTAAGGGGAGAAAGAGAGAGAGAAATACAATCAAAGAGGAACAAGACAGGTAGGAAGGACCAGTGATATGTGTTGATTTGTTTGTGGTGTTTAGCTTCTCAACAGGGCCAGTAATGGACCGAACTCAGAATATGATGTCAATTAACAAGAATATTTGAATTGCATCTTTATCTTGAAGCATTAGTTTATGGAAAAACTGGAAGGCAAACTGAAAAGTGATACTACCATTTCCAGCTTTGTGATTGATCCCTTTAATTCGTCTTGGAGCAACAGTCTCCTTTTCATACTGCCTTGTATGTGTTGGCCATGAGAAATAATCACTTGTACAAGACCAAGTAGAGTTTCTCCTTGAGAGAAGCTCAGTTGTGCAACCACTGCAAACCAAAGTGATCTTCTACAATAGCTTGATCCTCGATAAGAAACACGTTCTGTCTTTTGTTCTGTTTATATGGCATAACAAAAGCAGTGAATATTACAATAGAGAAAAGTTCCCAAAAGCTTTTTGGAAAAGCGTTTAACTGGCAGTCGGAAAAAACTCACCTGATTATAAAAGGTTCTAGTTAAGAGAGATGCCCAACGAACAACAACATCATAATTGTTTCTGACAAAGCAGGTGAGAATAGTCTCTCCTTACATACCGCTGAGATAATTAACATGAGTAAGTAACACTGTCCACCGAAAGAGTCACCTGTGGCCTCCTGTACTGGTGAGACTTAAGTTGATTGACCAGATTGCGCCAATTATATCGTCACAGTGAACCTTCAAAAACTCCTTTTTCTCACTGACCTGAAAACGACTTCTAACAAGTTCCTCCTTTTTGATAGGATGACAAGATTTCCCTATTATGGCAAGTGTCCAATTACTGTTGATATCAGAGGAAGAGAGAAGAGACTTGGGTAAAATTGTAGTTTTAAACAGTTTTGTTCAGGTATAATGGTTCTGGTCTATGAGAACCAATATTAATAAACCAAACAGCAGCCAAAATGGCCCAAATCTATTCATGTTCTTAGGACAGATGTTCTTAACCCCCATAAACTCAATAATAAACATAACACCCATAAACTTGAGATTTCTCCGCCAAGTAATTGACCAGCTGTTCCTGAAAACCAAAGGGTGCAAGGGGAAACACCTGTGTGACCTCACTCTCAAAGAGCAGCCAGGGGAAGAGTTACATTAATGACTTTGTTTACCTGTTAGTTCCACCTTGCACCTCATATTTTGCATTTTCAGCATGCTCAACAGTGAGCCACATTGGCCCAGGACAGATACGACCATAATTTGATCATAAAATGCTTGTTAAAAGCTACAAAGTGAACATAAATCTGTTTACAAGTTAATCAACATCTATTATGTGTTGCTATAGGTGTAAAATCACACTGATATTAAAACTAAAACTAACAATCAAGACATGATTAGACCTAAAGACTGCAGAAAGGGTTAAAAAATGTTAAATGTGTTATACTGAGCTGGTTGCTTAAAGTCTCATCAAATTGGTTAAAAAACTATCACTATATATAGTTATCAAATATTTAAATAAGATCACTTCAAGCTGTAATTTTGAGGAAAAATGAAAAAATATTCAAGCCGTAAAGGACGTAGAAGTATCGATGATCAGACTCTAAAATCTGCAGAGCTGCACAAGAATTCTATAGGTGCAGAATTTCTGTAGGCCTGGATATGATACATTTCTAATAAATGTCTATAATCTGCTGACTTTTGAAAGGACAATTATTTCCATTTTATGGATTATAACCAGCAAATGGCTGATATTAACACTTGTTGTCTATATATATAATATATATAATATAATCTAGATATGATTAATTATATATTATATATATTAATATATGTTTATATATAAATGTAAAAACATCACAGTTTTAGATGTTACATACTATATGTAATCTAAATGGCTAATATAAAACCCTCCGTATTTAAATGTTACTGTACAAGTAGTTTAGCATCACTGACATCACACATTATAATGTCAGCAGTGAAAACATGTATTATTTGCACACTTTTTTAAATATGAGTGTACATACACTGAACAAAATTATAAACGCAAAACACTTTTGTTTTTGCCCCCATTTTTCATGCGCTGAACTCAAAGATCTAAGACTTTTACACAAAAGGTCTATTTCTCTCAAAAATTGTTCACAAATCTGTCTAAATCTGTATTAGTAAGCACTTCTCCTTTGCCGAGATAATCAATCCACCTCACAGGTGTGGCATATCAAGATACTGATTATACAGCATGATTATTGCACAGGTGTGCCTTAGGGTGGCCACAATTTAAGGCCACTCTAAAATGTGCAGTTTTTATCACACAGCACAATGCCACAATGTCACAAGTTTTGAGGGAGCATGCAATTGACATGCTGACTGCAGGAATTTCCACCAGATCTGTTGCCCGTGAATTGAATGATCATTTCTCTACCACAAGCCTTCTCCAAAGGCGTTTTAGAGAATTTGGCAGTACATCCAACCACAGCCTCACAACCGCAGACCACGTGTAACCACACCAGCCCAGGACCTCCACATCCAGAATCTTCACCTCCAAGATCGTCTGAGACCAGCCACTCGGTCAGCTGCTGCAACAATCGGTTTGCATTACCAAAGAATTTCTGCACAAACTGTCTGAAACTGTCTCAGGGAAGCTCATCTGAATGCTCGTCGTCCTCATCGGGTCTCGATCTGGCTGTAGTTCGTCGTCGTAACCGACTTGAGTTGCTCCCATTCGATGGCGTCTGGCACTTTGGAGAGGGGTTCTCTTCACGGATAAATCCCGGTTTTCACTGTACACGGCAGATGGCAGACAGCGTGTATCGTCGTGTGGTGACGGGTTTGCTGATAGTCGAGCGTTGTGGATCAGTGGCCTCAATTGGTGTTGATTGGTTAGGGTATGGGCAGTGTATGTTATGGACAATGAACAAGGTTCATTTTATTGATGGCTTTTGATATCCAGAGATACGTGAGGATATCCTGAGGCCCGTTGTTGTGCCATTCATCCACGACCATCACCTCATGTTGCGGCATGATAATGCACGGGCCCATGTTGGAAGGATCTTTACACAATTCCTGGAAGCTGAAAACATGAAAAGTTCTTGTATGGCCAGCATACTCACTGGACATGTCACTCATTGAGCATGTTTGGGATGATCTGGATTGGTGTATACGACAGCGTGTTCCAGTTCATGCCAATATCCAGCAACTTCTCACAGCCATTGAATAGGAGTGGACCAACATTCCACAGGCCACAATCAACCTGATCAACTCTATGCGAAGGATATGTGTAGCACTGCGTGAGGCAAATGGTGGTCAAAACCAGATACTGACTGGTTTTCGCCCCCCCCAATCAGTAAACTGCATGCCATTTTGAGTTGGCCTTTTTATTGTGGTCACCTACGCCCCTTGCAATAGCGCATGCTGTTTTATCAGCATCTGTATTGCCCACATGTGAGTGGGGATTATCTCGGCAACGGATAGTGCCCACCAACACAGATTTAGATAGATTTGTGAACAGTATTTGAGAGAAATAGGCATTTTGTGTTCATAGAAAAGTCTTAGATCTTTGAGTTCAGCTCATGAAAAATGGGGGCAAAAACAAAAGTGTTGCATTTATAATTTTGTTCAGTGTATGTAAAATGTAAAAATGAGAATACACAATTAAATTTTTGATATCGACCAATACTAATAAATGTAAAATAAAATACTCACTCCTTGGAAGGGGTCAGATTTGATATATTCTTTCCGATTTCAACATGGTAAAATGTTAAGGGGCTAAGAATACTACACTAATAGACAAAGACATAAATCAAATTAATTCTAAATATTTCATAAACACTCAAAGTAGGAATTCATAAATCACAACTGACACCTGTTCCAAATCCACAGAGCTTTATAGAGAGTTGTAGCAGGTGTAGATTCCGTCTGGTTCTAAATAAATAATCTGTAAAGTAATTACAGGTTCATCAGTTTAAGATAAACCCAATACATTAAAAAAGTATTGTGATTGTGTTTGATTGCTGCAGGTGTGTGTCGGCCCCTCAGAGCCTGTGGGAGTTGCCGTTCTCCTGTCTGGGTTAGTGCTGTTGAATGAGAGGTGAGGCTGCTGCCATCTCAGCGGGCCCTCAGGCACCTCACCCAATCCAGCTAACAGGCTCACTGTGGATATTGCTTACACTCATTTCCCAAAACCGATTTGTTTTCCTCCGCTCAACCTGAGCGGCTCAGAAGATGTAATACCATAAAAGCATGAAATCAATAGCCCTGAAAAGCTACTCTCATTTATTATTTTGATGGAGAAAAACCCAAATAACCAAAGCATTCTGGGTACGTGTGAAGACTGGAGAACTCAACGACATACGACTACAAAGGAGGACACATTCTAATGCACTTTTAAAGCTATGGCTGCTCACATACACACTTAAACAAAATGCACCTTATAGAGAAAGCAGAAGAAGAAGAAGAAGAATCACAGCCCGTGCACTGCACTCCTTCACCTCATCAGCTGCATTGTGCAGTGCTGTCCAGCAGATGGTAATGTTTAGGAAATATTACTAACTTTAGAGAAATAAATTAAGTCTCCCATCACAAAAATACTGAAATATTCGGTGTATATATGTAAATGTGTTTGTATATCTATATATACAGACATATATTTACATATATACACTGATGCCCCTTTAAGAACAATGTGCATTTACTTTAACTGCAACATATATAAGTTTGGCATATGCAGGATGACAATGCATCAGCCAATGTTTTTTTTTTAAAGGAAATACATAGAAACATTTGATAATTTAGTTTTTATAGCACAAACTGTAAAATTATTCACATAGGCTATCTTACCCCCAACCTGACCCCCTGTCGCAGATATGAAGGTGACTTTTGATATTCTTATTAATATTTATATACATCTTTAAAGTGTCACTAATGTAAAATTGTGATAATTCAGTTGAATATTTGAATAACCCATGACAGACAAAACAGAATTCCAGAGATTATTTCGAAATGTACATATTACTAGTTAAATGTCTATTTTAATTAAAGATTGTCTAATAGCATCACTATAATTCAAATTGAATGATTTCACTCAAATATCATAAGTTTTGACTGAACCAAACAGTGTGCAATGGTACTCCTTCATGAACATTTTTAAATGATAACACTGTACCAACAAGCCCTTTTTTGGTCTTCTGTGCCTTTCTGGGGGTGAGGTAAGAGCACCTAACCTGATTTATACTTAATTTTTATATTTTTGTCAAATAAAAACACAATATTTACTCCACAATCTAAAAGGATGGATATGGTCACCATCCCTCATTAACAATAGAAACATAAAATAAAATATCCTTAGTATATTTTTTTTTTCACATAACACAATGTCATAGATCACCATTTTCCAAAGATACAGAATTACAAACTTAAAAAGTCTAGTCATTCCCAAATTCATGTACACATGCGCGCACACACACATGCATTGATGGAAAAACTAAAAAAATTATAATAATGAGATAAGAAATACTGGAGGGGAGGAGGGAGAAAATGCAAAACAAAGTAAGGAGAGAAAATAATAAGGTTGTCTGAGGGAAAAACAAGCTAACAAGTCTACAACCGAAGCTAAAGTTTAGAATGTAAAATTCAGCTAATTTATGAAGTACAATTACCATACAACGTAAAATCTAAAATATATAACTCGAGAGCTTGACAGAGCTCTTGGCTGCTACAGCAGCAGTCAAGTCTAAAGTTCGTCACATTCTGCTTTCAAGGAGATTAACCAACTTCAACGTTTTATTCATATGCTGAAATCACTTTTGAAATGCAACACTCCTTACATATGTACATATGTCCATACCTCCTCCTCTCACTCTCATATACTCTCCAATTCACCTCTTCTGTTCCTCTTCATTTTCTTTCTCTACCAAAAACCCCTCTCTAATACGTGATGGAATAAATGAGAAAGATTGCCTCTCCAGCTCAGCAGTGATAATAGCTTACCGGCTGTAGATGAAAATCAGTCACTTTACTGTAAATGAGCACTGCAAACAGGCTCCTAACACATGTGGAAGGAAACCAATGAGATGTGCTAAAAGTTCCAGGTGCCTTATTACATCTCCGACTGGAGAAGAATTTGGAATTAGGAGACTTGGAGAAAAAATGCTCAAATCCATTAGAGGATGTAAAGGTGGCATGATAACACCTATGTGTAATATTTAACAACTGTAAATAGAAGCTTCATCGCAGAAGCAACTGGTAACAAGCACTGAAGCTGTAGAGACTTCAGTCTGAGCATTTCTCAAAAATGATTTTAACAGGAAAGGAATCAAATATATAGGTTGTTGTGATTTATTCTAAAAAAAAACACAGGAAAAACAGCAGGGAGAAACTTGTTTCATCTAGTTTCATTTGCACTTTATTGTTTTTCTTGCTCATACTGAACCAACAGCATTCAGAAACATCTGCAATCTGTTGCCACTGGTACAATACGCTTTTGAACCAATTATGAAGCATTTCCAGGGAGTCCACAAACAAATCAAACAGGATACATTGAATAACTAATCTTTCAGGATGAAAAGGACCGGATACATTTGTGTGTGGCTGAATAGGAGCACAAATTGTTTCATTCTTCTGAGGAAATATAGAAAGTTTTCATACTGCTGCTCTGGCTCTAATCACAGGCCTTTCTGATGCTAATTTACAAGGGGGGAAAAAACCCTTTCTGACAGTTCGAGGATTTACTGCTCTGTGTAAAACACCACATGGTGTCATCGTGAAATTACGGTAATTATGACATGACCTCAGCAGATTAGAGTGGTGGTGTGTGTGTGTGTGTGTTGTGTGTGTGGTGTGTGTGGTGTATATATATATATCTATACATATAATATATAATATTAACACACACCACCCACACACACCACACCCACAACCACAACACTTATCTATACACACTGAACACAATTATAAACGCAACACTTTTGTTTTTTGCCCCCATTTGTCATGAGCTGAACTCAAAGATCTAAGACTTTTTATATGTACACAAAAGGCCTGTTTCTCTCAAATTTTGTTCACAAATCTGTTTAAATCTGTGTTATTGAGCACTTCTCCTTTGCTGAGATAATCTATCCACCTCACAGGTGTGGTATATCAAGTTGCTGATTAGACAGCATGATTATTGCCCAGATGTGCCTTAGGCTGGCCACAATAAAATGCCACTCTAAAATATGCATATATACTTAGAGTTTAATAGATATAATAAAATAAATTATATATTTATATTTTTAAATCTATAATATTAATAATTTTTATTATATTGGATTGTTGAACTTCATTATGAAAAGGTTACACATTTCCCATGAATGATAAGATAAATATAATTTTTTACATATACATATAACCACATATATAATTTTAATTATATTTGGTTCTTACACAACAGCTCAGACTGTAAAATGTAATTAAGTTATTATGAAAACATTTTCATGTATAGTAAAATGCATAAATATACAATAGTGTTTTTTTTACATTTCCATGAACTATAAATCATATAAATTGTTCATACTGCGTTTAGCCTAAAGAGTTAGCTCTTGATGTCATTTCAAGTACAAAGTACAAAATGAGAGCGGCTCAGGATTTCATAGAGAGAACAATAAACTTATGTCTCTCAACTCAGAGCAGGATAGAAGAGCACCTCATCAAGGTGACTGACGGCCAGTCAAGGATAAAATCAGTGAAACAGCTTTCATAAGTGTGCCTCTTAGATGCAGCTGTCACTCAACATAAGCTGCTGTTTCAGCGACGTTCCACAAATATGGCATAAAGCCTGCAGGCCATTCTGAAACATTACTAGCACAGATTCAAAGCAACATGGAGAAGGTGCATCAAGCAGCAAACAGCTTTCTCTTTCTCACTCTTAAACGCACACACCAAACTCCTCTCAATCAATCTCTATTCATGAGGTCAACATTTCAGCTGTTGTTGCTGCAGAATGCTGCTTTGTGCGTCTTAATATGCTGCTTTAAAGCATTTTGTCCCAGAAAAGAGGCAGGGGAGGCAGTGTGGGATAGATGAGAATGAATGGGACGTACTGTCACAGACATGCTCAAGGTACAAGGATCACAGACAAAAGAATGCTCTTCCTTTCTTTTCTGTTAACAAACAAAAAGCAGCTCTCGAATGCTTCAGTTCTGCTTTACAAATTCATACTTTAATAGGTATCATGACACATTATGACTTTCATTTGAGGAAAAACATGAATTTGGGAACACTTATGTGTACATCTGCAAGCATGTTAAATGTATGCATTATTTATTTTGCATGTGATCACGTGAACAGCACTTGAGGCTTGAAAATTGCATGTGAAACTTTCATCACAAGTCACAGTGGGAGCATGTGTGAAATGTGCAGTAAGAACAAAAAAAAGATGCAATTCTAAAAATATTACACATGTGAAATTCATTCACAACAGCTCTGTTCCGAAACCTAATGAGTTTCATGCAGTGTGTAATGTAGACTGAATGTAAACAGTCTGCAAAGTTGTAAAGTTGAAATAATAATCATAAATTAAGTTATTGTCTCTCAAAAGAAAGACTCGACTCAGAACCGCTGAAACAAGTCGTTTTAAATTCAAATCCCATTTCCGCAAAGTTCACGCACCACAAGTTACCACTTTTGCATAATGCCCGCCTACACTCAGCATGGACATCTCACGAAAACTTGAACCGCTCTCAAACGCTGTAGCTCGTTCATGTGGATAACATATTGCCAAGATGCAGTGATCTGTGCTGTGACAGTAAATTCTGTTTATTTTCACTTCCAAAGGATGAGAAGTTGTGAAGCATCAGTGGTTAAATCTCCAGTCAATCTCCACGAGTTCAACGCGGGATTCGTAAACCGGTTGTCCTTGAAAGATGAGTCAGTGCCCAGTTTGTTTGGACCAGCTTGCTCCTCCAAATCACAACCTGTAAGTATGATTAATAATTGTTGCTTTAATGTTCTGTCGAGCGTGCAAAATCTGTAGATTTGTGTGTTTTTGTTGTGTATTTAAGTCTGGGCCTGCAGGTAGGGAGTTTGGGCAGTGAATCTTCGAATGAATCGTTTGAGAGTAGTTGAGAAATAAGGTCAATTTAAATGCATATTATAAGAAAATGAAAGTGTTTTTTGACCTTGCACGAACGTACACCTGTTGTTGGGGACTCCCAAAACCAAATTATGTACCTTTCAAATGGCATACATCGGGCCTTTAGAGTTTTCAATATATTTTTGCAGACTTAATATTAAATGTCTTCTTAACTAAGACCAAGAAAGAAAATTATTCAACATAGATATTTTTGCTCTTCCAACATTTTATTAATTGTTTGTATATTGATTTATTTACTTAGAATTATGAGAATTACGCCTCCAGAGACATGTAAAGAATGTAATAAATGTTGCTATAGGAATGTAGTAATTTTGGACGCTATTCAGTGTTATCTAGTACAATAGGGGTTGGTGCCTAGAACCAAAATCAACTGCTCTACAATTCTTTATTTTCACGATACAAAATATATCAGTTTTTGCTGGATATAAACGTTTTCACATGTCAATTTCTAGAGTTAAAAAGTTCACAATTCTTAATTATTTCTACACCAAAACTAATACTATCGCCGAATTAGCTTACCTGAAGCAAGCAGTCAGTAATAAAATAACAAAGGAAATAATTGCACGCTATAGGACAAATAAACACAATAAAACAAAGATGCTAATGAAATAAAGAGTGTTTTTAGCCTTTCAGGTAGTTTGATCTAAAAGTAGTAAGAAATATAAAAAAGTTTAATAAAGCAATAAAATGTACAAACATCACTGTACGAGTTCAGTTCACAGTGTTTGCTACAAAAGTTATTCAGTAAAGAGCAGTGAGTGATTCCCCGTTTTCTTTTGTTTTTTGATTAACATTAATGACAGACAGCAACAGGTATGTTAGGCTGCTGTCACTTTAAGACCTAATTCACCGGTCAATATATTGATAGATATATTGTCGGTTTTCTCCCCACTGTGTAGTTACCATAACCCTGCATTTACCTATGTGATACCCTCCAGATGGATCTTTCACGCACTCTTCCTAAAAATTGACAATAAAAACTCTTGAATTAAACTGTAATGAAAGTACAGAAAAAGTAAACTTTTATAGATATCCAAATAGAACATGTCTCTGTTATTTAGTTTTACGTAATGTACTCAAACCTACAAAGAAAACTATACCAAAAACTGGTACAAATGCAGCTTCGCATAACCTAAAAGCAAGTGCAGGTCAGTATGCTTACCATGGTTCTGACTTTCCCTTTCCTCAGTCTTTGGTATTTCGATACACTAATTCTCAGAACGACCAGCCATTCCAGACTGCCACAGCTTTCAGTTGGGAAACTGGTTTTCATTACACAAACCATCATAGTCCAAAATAGCGCTCCCGAGTCCTGACCACATACACGTGCACACGCTCAACAGCCGCCATACTTCAATGCGTTCGAACAGTTAATGCAGCAAAAAAAGAAAAAAAAACCCCCCCTTTGCTTTCGAATTGTGAAACTGCGCCACAACCGCATCCCACCATTGGGAGGTCCAGACCTGTTTTTCCCCCCTCACAGGGCCTTTGCTTAAAGCCAATCCCGTGAGTGCATCACTGATAGGAAGAGGTGCAGATCGCGCACTGAGAGCAGACGCGTAGCGAGTGAGTGTGATCCATCTCCATGACAGCGGTGATAGCAGATGTCATTCCCCATGGCCTATCCTTACTCTGTTTTTCACTCTATTGTACTCCTAGTGTTTTCCTCCGCACAACGTCCCTTTCTTCTTTTAACATATTATTGCTATCACTAGCTGACATGCAGCCGGCTGCTGAAGAAGCTGATATATGGGTCACGGACAGCACTAAATTGATCTGGCGCTAAAAAAAGTGGTGTGCATTGATGAAGTGGTTTTCATACCTTGCGCATTGTCTTCTAGCCGAGCTTATTAAAGATGCCCTGTTTATGACGCCAAAGCCCAGTCATCTCACATTTAAATCCATTGGAAAAGCACATTCTCTGTTTGGGCTCTTTATCTCGTGATAATAGGCACTGAAGCCCTGTCTTATGAGACTATGTCTCTTTGCTTAATTCCGTTATAAAGAGCATCTACCCCCCCCCCCCCCTTCTCATTCACCCTCTCTCTTTCCTCTCTTCTCTCTCTCGCATTCTCTCACCCCGTCCTTTCCACCCTGAGGCCGCTTTATAATGTGTATTACGTCGCAAATGATCCAGTCTCACTGGCTTTGGGGATGGGTCAATCACAAAAGTGACCCACTCAGCAAAGAGAGAGGGAGAGAGAGGGAGGATGGAAGAGAAAGACCAGGTGTTGAACCCCTCGAAGATGAGTTTGTCAGAAAGAAAGAAGGAGATGAGTGGGAATCAATTGTGAGTCACGCTCTTTTTCTCACTTGAAGATGTTAAACATTCCTTCATCTAAAAGTGGAGCTCCCATAAGATGTATTAGATAAGGGGAGTTCCATCTCAACAAAAAAATAACATGTATTTAAAACTTAAAATATTATATATAACGTCTCTCCTGTGCCGTTTTCACCTCCGCCTCTGCTCTATCCCTCTACTTTTTGTTTCTCTCTAAATCTTTCTTGTACTCTCTGTCTCCCTTTCAGTATGCAGTTGAGGTTGAAACCCAGCTGGACCTTGCGTCTAGCTTCAGTCAAATCTGACTGCCTCCTCTGTGCTGTGTTTAACAGAAACAAGGCACAAATATATCCATATATCCCCAAGCCTCTGCCTTTCTGTGCCAGTCACGCTTTCCTTGCAAGGTTTTGTTTGTTTTTGGTCTTTCTACAGTTTAAAAGACATGAGGAGCAAACACTTTACCACTGTGGTGGGATCGAATAACAAGCATGCCCTTATAGTATATATGTTATTAGCATGAATAAATCATTTTCATTTTTTTGGTGAACCATTTCTAACAAAGTAGATACTAGTATCTCACAATCTCTGAAAAGCAAATGCACAAAAGCTCATTAAAAGAATGCACATGAGGATATGGGTAAATTGTAAACAATCTTAGAGAACGTTGCTTGAATGAACCAAAAGTGCTTGAACAGTTTGTAGAAGGTCACATAATATGAAAGATATAGCCCTAATGGATGGGCACTGCTGGGCCTCTAAACACTTAAACATAACCCTGCTACCACTTCAGTAATGTGATCTGTATTTGGGTAGCTCCTCTCTGCTTATTTTCTAACTCAAGAGCTTCCCCCCCACCCAACAAATAATGGAAGATGAGAGCAAATGCAGAAAAAGCACTTAAGCTAAACAGGCTGATGGCTGAACTTTTTTTCCCCCTTTCATTAGTATTTTCTTTTGGTTTTTTGGAACACTTTGATCACTCAGCACCATGTTTGGCACTCAGCTGACTAAATATGAGAAGCCATTTGACTTCCAGAAAATTACTACTTTTTGCTGTGCTTCAACAATGGGTTGACTTTGAAGAAAATATATACTTTGTTAAATGAAGCCTGAGGATTTTAATGAAATCATACACGGAATAACGTGGGGGAAAAAAAAGCTTTTAAAAAGAAAAAGAAAAAAAAAGGTTGGCTGTCTTTATTTCTTTCTTGAACTTTATCAACCAAATATGTGCCATTTCGATAAGACCATTAAAATGTATACCCCTTAACTACTTTTAAGCTCTACAGAGGAAACATTATAATATCTGAAAGACACCGGTTACCGTCTGTTTCATTGAATAGAAAAAGAGAAATTTCTTAATAACTCCTCCTTTAAATATTTTTTCTTAGATAAATGAACAATTATTGAACTTTGTATGACAGTCCAAAAAGGCAAACTGTCATGCACAACAGATAAACAAGTAGAATACTGGAAAATTAAATGTCCCACTATCCATTTATTTTCTTTCTTTATCACATTGTGCACATTGACCCAGCAGGCTTCGTCAACATTGTTTACTTTCCTTGAAAGGAAGCTGCTGTCAAAGCACCAGAAACTTAATGAGGTGGCAAAACAGCGAGAACAACATCAGAGAGTCTGAATACAACCCATCCCTCTGTTTGAGAATGCTGGAACACACAGCTGTATATATGTTCACCTATCCTGCAGTTATGCATCCACATCATAACTGGAAAATTTATTTTTTTATTTTATTTTTATTTTTTTATTTATTTGGACAATAATATAAAGTAGGCCTAATTATTGTAAAAATGTAGAAAGCATAGCACCTTATATCATTTGTAACCTTATTTATGACTTTACAAAATGTATGATCTGCTTAAGGATGCAACTGTTTGAAAACAGTTGTACTATCATTACCAATAATTATGCATTAATATTAGATTTCCAAGTTGTAGATTTCTAAACTGCTGTAATGTTTTTTTTCCCAGAAAGCAAACTGTTGATTCAGGCCATTTAGGATTTCACATTTCCATTTTTCTCATTTGTATAGTTAAAGATGGGACCTTAACTCTTTAAAAAACCGTTTGAGTTCATGTGACAATGTTTTTTTTTTCTGCATATACCCTTGGAAAAACAGACTTTAAAGCCAGTAGTCAATCCTCCTTTGTTTGACCTCATGATCGCTGAAGAACAGCAGAGGCGGATTTTGGATTGTAACAGTCAACAGAACGACTGGAATGATGAGGAGGACTTTGAAAGGGAGTTTGACGTTTGTCCACTTGGCTCATGTTTCCATAACACAAGAAACCCAGGGAAGTGGGCTGGCCAGTGGGAGGTTTTCAGCAACAAATAGGAGAAAGGCTGGACTCCTCAGATGTTTTCCCTGCACCTCTTTGAAGTTAAACGGCAGGTAAATGTAGAGCTTTCGCCGATCTCCAATGAGCAGGAGTTTGAGAGTGGTCCTACACGAAGCCAAAGAGAAGTTTGGATTCCAGTTTACAGATGTCAGCTATGGATGTCAGTATCCTGTGATTGTTCCTAATTATGAGCCACCATCCCTGCCTGGCCCATATAAAGAATGCAGCTCCAAAAAGACTGTATTTTATCTTTGCAATCTCACATCACTTACCATTAGGGGAGCCAGAACACACGTGATGACACTGTAGCTCCTTTCACACAGTAATACCAGTAAAATTGCTGGAACGACTTTACCGGTAAATACAAAAATGCTATGTTCACACAGAAAGTGACGTTTCGTCTTTTTACCGGTAAAGCACCATTCTCACATCAGTTTCAAAATACCGGTAAATTCTGTGACATCATTATCCGGAAATGACCTTTAAATGGCTGCGCCTCCCAGTGTTGTGTTTGTAGACATGGAGGGGTAAACGCAGTCAGTGTTTTTTGTTGATGTTTTCATTTATGTTTCAAATGTTCACATTCATGCAGCTGCTTTTGGCCCAGAGACATCGTATTATATGACTTCAAACTGAACTTCACAGTGTGATACAATTGTATCATCTGCGTCAGAATGTTTTGATTGGCCCAGTGTAGACGTCTTACGTCAGCACGTTCTGAATTCGTACGTGCTCATACTGGTAATCTTATTCTGCGTTCCCGCAGAGCACATTACCGGTAATTTACTGGTAATGTTACAACTTCTCATACTGGTAAATTGCCAGAACGAATTTACTGGCATTTTTGAAAAGGTCCTGCTGTTCACACATGATCTCTAAACTGTAATTTACTGATAAAGACTGTATGTGTGAAAGGAGCTAATGACTTTTATCCGCAGCCATAATTTTAATCTATCAAATATATATCTACTGTAGCCATCTATCAAACCATCCATTATAAAATGTGTGAAAAAATGTATTCATCCATCCATCTGTGAAAATATCTTTCTATACATGCATACACCCACCCATCTATCCATCCATCTACCTGTCTATTCATCCATCTATCCGTCTTCCCATCTACTCATCTATCCAAAATACACTTGTACATTAACTTATCTATACACACATCCAGCAATCAAAAACTTTTGTAAAAATATCCATCTTTACTCCATTCATCTATCATCCATTTATCCAGCCATAAATACACATTTTATATCCATTCATCTATACACACATCGATCCATCTATCAAAAAACATATCCATCCAAAAATATCCATCCGCCCAGTATATTAACTAGCTGCTGGTGCTTAGAACAACTTCATAAAACTGAGCAACAACCGAAGTGAATGGCCTTTAGGCAGGTTACATAAAGCTGTTGTCTCTCTAACTGACCTACTACTGTGTTCAACTGTCTTGACAAACTTGTCAAGTTTCCATCATAGTAATAAGAGGCACTTAGGAGGCCTTTTCAGAGCTAAAACAAAACTTCTGCCTGATGCTGTCAGTGCACTGAGCCCAACAATCTCCCCAAACCCATGGAGCGGTCAGTTCTGGAGAGAAGCGAAGCAAATTTGACCTTTATGGTGCACTAACTACCTGAAGCCCAGCCAGTGAGCGGTCAGATTCGATACATTTCAGCACCCTGCACCACGTCCTGTTGCCACGAGTGACCTTTTTAAACCAGCGCTGTCACCGCGCGACAGTAAAACCCAGCGGCTCAGGCATCCTCCGCCCTGCATGACACAATGCATGCTGACCTTTTCTCTAGGCCTCTCTCTCTTTCTCTCCTATCACTCTTCTCCTCTCACACTCCCTTATCTCACTCACCTCCATTTCTGTAGCTCAGCCTCAATTTGTCTTGTCCCTGTGTTTGTTTACTATGAGAGAGACATAGTGAGTGTTGCTGTGACTCACTCTTTTGACATCTTGGGTGCAGATTGGAGGCAGATAACACTGATGAGCAGTGCAATATTTTACTTTGAGCAAACGTCAGTGATATTCCTTTCAATAAAATCTAACCGGCCAATCGGTGAAGATTATTAGGCTTTTTGACATAGATTTTTGACTTATTCAACTTAATTTATTGTTCGTAGTCAGCAATAAATAAATAAAAATGCATTTATGAACGCATGAGTCACATTATTCTGACTAAATTTAGGTTGTAAAATTGAAGATTTTTGTGTGTGTGTGTGTGGGGGGGGGGTGGGGGGGGGTGGGGGGGGCGGGGGGCAGTTAGAGTTTGTGTTCCGGTAATTTGTGGATCACGTGTGTATAATAAATTAAAATATTTAAGTTTTCTGTCCTCTTTTTTCCCAAAATGAATGTGTGTGCAAAAAAGATCTGAATTCATTGTTTACAAAATGGCAGTGTGAACAGTCCTAAAGAGCTATAAAAGATAAAAGGCCTTAGATGTCCGCATGAATTTCCAAGCAACCCCCCCCCCCCCCCCCCACCCCCCCCCCCCCCCACCCCTGGTCCAAGTTAGTTATTGCTGATTTGATGCTACTTTAGCTGAGTGACCACAAGTCAGAGGGAGCTCGCTGTTAACCGATGTCAAAGAATGGCCCACGCCACCAAACTTTGTCAAGCCTTTTAAAAAAGAACACTTTTTTTTATAGTCTATGTTCTGTACAGCAACCTTAGAGAGATTTTATTGTCATAACTGATTGAAGTTCATCCAATTTTCTAAATGCATGTTATAGATCATCTTCTTCTCGTCCTCCTTATATGTTAAAACTCATATGTCCCTCAATCTTCTGGTGAAAATGATAGCCCTCTCTCTGGTAACATATGCTGGACTTCTCCAATTATTTCATTCTTTTAAATCTTGCCCCTTAACAATCGACTGTAAGCTCACGTTTATTTTAAGTGCAATGGACACATTTCAAAATTAAATCGGCAAACAGTGGATTCAGTGGAAAAGTCCATCCAATGGAAAAGTCTCTGCCCTTCATTTGTACAAATGGATGAAAAGATCTGTTCTCTTCCGTTTCACCCCAATTTTAAAAACATTGTCACAAAGGAACTAAATGCTCAAACCATTTTCACAGGGCAAAACTGATGACAGTTATTATTATATAAAAAAAGAAGAAGAAAATTGTTGAAAGCTTTTGATGGGCAGATATAGTCGGTTCCTTCTGGGCTTGATTGCTCTAAGCGTCCACAAATAAATAAATTCTGGTGCGTCATCAGGTAACTTGAGCAGAAAACTCGCTTTGAAGATCTGACAGACCAACTTCTGATACCTTGTAAGCTAAGAAAGAGAATCAGCAATAAGTTTACCTCTCTGGCCGCTTAATATCAAGGGAACAGGGGTCGAGCCAGCAAAGGAAAAGAGATAGAAAAACTTCACCCTGTAAGACAATGCTCGTAAGAAGTGATAGTCTTTGAAGAGGGGGAGGATGGATCCCAAGAGAGGAGAGGGAGATGAGCTTGGGAAAACAGAAGTTGGTTTGAAAGTTTAAAAGCAGGCACTAAAAGAGCAGCCTCCACTTTTTCCTCTGTTGCTCTAACAGAATTCACATCCAGAACCAAACAAACAAATCATTCATCCCACAACACCACAGTCCATATAAACCCATAGCTGGAACACTGAAGAAAGCCACAGCCAACATAATAGCATCACTCTTTGGCTTCATGCAATAAATCAATCAATAAATGAATGGCACCTGTATACAGCTAAACCCAATGACAGTATGGAAATGGGACACAAGGATCCAAGGAAGTAATTTCAGTGAAAGCATAGGCCTCATGGGCAAAGTTAATTTGAGTGAAGGCTCCTCTGTGCTTGACCTACAGGTTAAACACCAATCAAGCAGAGATGGCAGTAATCAGACATTCAGCACCTGTCAGTGCCTGCTGCTCTCATCTCTCACACATGCTGTAGATGCACACATCCTGTTAACGGCGACCAAAATATAGAGGCTATTTAGCATGATATCAGTTGCTTAAGTATGGCTGGGGATCATTGTTTTCCTTCCTGGTGACATCACTCTGCTTCTACTAAAGCTGAGCTTGCAGTCGGAATTGCATGTGATGCAATAACAATGTGACATACCACAAAATGATGCTCTCAAATCCAAACATACAGAGAACGTGACTGACTGAGTTACCATTTTGAATCATTCTGATGAATCCTTCATTGAATGAACTCACTGAATCAGTCAGAGCCGTCCTGAATTAACATCTGACACACCTGCTGAATCTCAAGTAATTACTCATGTCACATTCAAAAATTACTTTCAACACTTTCATACATCACACTACCATTCAAAAGATTGGGGATGGTAAGATGTTTTTTTAAACACAGGTATTACACACACACACTTTCATATTTAGTTAATAATTGTAAGCGGATTTTAATTTAAAATATGAACTATTAACACTGAACAATTATGAACAAAAAACTATATCGAAAGAAAGAAAGAATGAATGAATTCTGGGTGCTAAACTGCAAAAAAAATATGCATTTTAAAAAATTGGAAATACACATACTTTTACGCTTCAGGGACAGACATTTTTTGTCTCCCCGTGCTTTCTATCTCTCTCAAAGTGTCATCCTCATGTTAGTGCAAGCTAGCGCTTATCACGGCTCACGTCAGAGAAAAGTCAGGGAAATTGATAGCTATTTAAGGCTCAGTGGTATTTTCCTGTGGGTAATCTCTGGCACTCTCCAGCAGTTGATTTTGATGAAGTGGCTGTTGCAGTCCAGCCAGGAGACAGTAGCTGGAATGCAGAAAGAGGAGCGTTCAGGGGAATATGACATCGGGTAGGGAATGAGCAATATCTAGAATTAATGTTCAGCTATTAGTGCTGTTCAGTTTGTGAATGAATGGGCCATAGAACATTTGTAATATTAAAAATGAATCTGCCAAACTGGTCAGAGCTTGGTCAGTGAGCTCATTTCAGATCTTAATATTATTTACAACAAGTGAGCTCATGTAAAGGGCCATTACTGACTTGCACCAAGTCTTCAATGCACCTCTCAACAGAAGCACCATGCACCACTTTGACTTCAAGTTGAAAAGCAGTGCAGATTTTTACAAGGCTGCTGCTATATAAAAAACAAATAGGATTAAAGTTATATTTAGTTATATTAATTATAATATAGATATATCAGTATAGTATATCTATATATATATATTACCACACACCCATTTAAAAGCTATTTATTATTAAAAACAATTTATCACATTTTTGTATACCGGATTTAAGTCGCCACCTTTTTTTTTTAAACATGCTGAAAACTTTTTAATAGTGTTATAATATAATGCCATAAGTCAGCTGCAAAACATGCCAAAATCTCATACATATGATTGGCTGCTTGAGAGCGGTAGTGGTTCCAGACATTTTGATAAAAGTTTACATTTGTGAGCAGAACTGTACATTTTCCCCACGCCCATATGGTTTGATTCCTTTTATTAAATTGGTTTAGTCGGTGCATTCAATTAGTTTTGCCATTTATACTTATATTTTTAATTTCTGTACTGTTTTGAATAACATTCAAATGAAAGAATTTCTGTGGAGCAAGGGGATGTAACGAATCAGCTCATGGGAAATATGAATAATTAAACCATAACTAGTTTATGAAATTATAATATTTTAGATCCGCTGTAGATATTTAGCGGACCTCTCAGGGTCAACTGTCTGTCAATTATAAGAACATTAATTTCCTGGTTAAGGGAAATTATTTTCTTACTGTACAATTCTACAAAGCTTGTAGCGTAAGTCTGCATGATTAGTGACTCCGGTTATGAGCAAACAATGAACACGTCAAGTGGGATACAAGTAAGGTTTTATTAACTACATTAACACTTAAACTATTCCAACATACTACATAAACACATAAACTGGGCTAACCTCCTACATACCACTAATCTGGTCTCACATACCCCTCCCACACATATACAGTTTGTATAGGAAAGGGTTAAAGCTTAAGCAGTAAAGAAGAGAGAAATAAGGAATGAAGTTATGGTACCATTTGATATTCAGCAGATTTACAGCTTGAAGGGAACATCAGATTCTTAGTTCAACACACCTTTGTAAAAAGGTGTAACTGATACTTTATGCATCAATTAAATCGACTAAGTTTTATACTTGGCTAGTCTCGTATGTCTGAAAGAGATTCCTGATTCAATCTTAAGGCCCAAGATCTTGCTGGAGTTGGTTGATGAAAAAGAACCAGTTCGAGCCAGAGAATCTTGATGAATGGAAAAGTCAAGGCCGAAGAAAGACCTGGCACAATGCTTTGGTATCCTGAAACGATCTTCATCTTCATCTTAGCATCTGACCGAAACACCGACTGGGCGGGTCACATGAAGTGCGGCCTTTAAAGCCTGCAAAGATCCACGCCTCTCAAGATGGGCTTGTCCAATGAGGATGTCCGGAATCTCAAGTGGGAGTTCTGAAATACTGGGGAGTTTTTATGGCCCTTTGTCTCTAAGCATGGTATTTTGCATATGTAATTCGCTTGGGTGTTGATGCACAAATTAGTAAAGATTCTTAGGACATCAATATGTTGCATAGGTATCAGCATGTAATATGCACTCTCAGTTAGATCATCCGAAGATGAATTCAAAGAGACCAAACATGAAATGTGAGGTTATATTAACTAGTGATCTATCATAATGCATGCATAAAACAGTATACAATACATAAGACAATATACAAGAACAGTAACAACATACACAATGACCTGTAGTATATGTGTGTTCATTCAAAGAAAGTTTTCCTATTAATTAATTAGAGAAGAATCAATTCTCTCTGCCTCTCCTATGGGTACAAAGAGTGGGTTATCCTACTCACATTCCTGGGGGTCATAAAACCAGTGATATCATGATTAGTTGTCATGGTGACCAAGGGGGGATGGTGTTCAGCAGAAATCCTGGCATCCAGTTTATTGAGTGAGGGGACTGTGACGATTTGTTAATCTAATGAATAATTGCTTTGTTAAATCAAATAAAAATTAGTGTGTCAGATTGGTCGAGACGCTACACAGGTAATTAAAATAAATTTTTATAGTGCCCGTTGACAGTCAGGTATGACTTATTTTCCCAGAAAATGCGTGAGTTAAATTATCATTTTATAAAATATTTAAAAAAAATAATAATAAATAAATAAAAGTTCACTAGATATCCAAGATGATCAATTATTTCAGATTAAAAGGCCTATATAAAGAGCCTATATGTGGCCTTCAATCAAATCAAATACAGCTGCACTATTAATTAAAAAAAATTATTCTGTTCATTAAATTATTGTAGAGATTCAGCTGGTATACTCTGTGAGCCTCTACCACCCTGAGGCTTTGAATACAAGATAGCAGACACCAGACTTGCAGTTCACTGTGGACTTCCAGAAGCACAGCTGAATATGCTAAATCTCTGGAGAACATATGGGCAAACTAAACCATTTGATTGAGATCAGCTAATTAATGAGCACCAGACAGCCCATTGTTCATTGGTTATGTCTAAAAGCTGCACCATCTGTTTTTCACACATAGTCCACAAGTAACTTCATTAAATGATGCTTGACTGACACTTCTTCTCAAGAACATCACATTTCAAATAACCTGTGTGAGCAATGTTAAAATTAGTTTTAAGTCATGTCAGGAGATGTCTCTTGCTTTCATGCATCCATGACATGTCCCTCATATTGTGCTCTTGTCCTTGGAGTAACTGGAGTCAAATCATTAGCTACGTCACATAGTTACACAATGATCTCATTAAGCCCTTCTGGACATGTTTTGTGTAACCAGGAATCACTCTATGCCTAAAACGTCCCAAGTTATAAAATTATATTTTGCCTAATATACAAATTTGGCCATTAACAAAACTACACTCATAATCGGTCCACAGCCAATGTTTATACAGTAATTACTATAATGACTCACCCAATATAATGGCTAATTCAAAATCGCTGGGCATTACTCCACTGGGTTGTTTAAAATATCACAATGGAGTTTTTTTGCAGCGAGTCCAACACTTTAAGACATGATGGGAAAGGATGCATTAATGAGTCTGCCCTACTCCCTCACAGACAGAGAGTTTTGCAATTAAATGTGAAATACAACTCAATCCATCAGATGTTATTTCTTGATTATTACCCATTATTTCCCTCCCATAAAGAGTGAAACTCGAATGGCAATTTGCAGTAATGTTACATCCAATAATTCTTGCTTTCTCTGTTGTATCAATGGACGTTGTAATTGGCATTTTACTCATAGCTGATTGATTAGAACATAAAGTAACAAGAAAGGAACAATTATGTCAAGGAGACAGATGAGCATGCACGATAGGCCAACTCGGATTCTGCTGATTTCTGGGAATCGATCCCGCCCTCTTCCCTCGCCAGGTGTACAGTCTCGCCTATAACTCATTTCCAGCCTCTTGGGTTCCTTCAAATACCCCAGCAAGGTGGTATGTGCGTGCCTGGGCTTTAGGAGAACCGTGACTCCTGTATGACAATGACTGGTGTGCTGTATGTGATTGTAGGGTTAATGGTGTGGCCACGGAGCTGTCCAAGGTGCTGAATGAGCTCTATTTTGTGAGAATCCCTGCAGTAAAACGAGATTTACTATTTGTGCTCTGTGTAATACAGGTTAGAGCTAGAGAGAAACGGATCATGGAGGAAATATTGAGCAAGCAGAAACTACTCCAAATGCTTTAAAAATACTTGTGAATCTTGTTTCAAAGACAAAAGCAGCAAGCTATTATTGAGACATTGCTGCTTAACGTATGTGTATGATTAGGCTCCAGCAAAGGTAACAAACACACAAACAGATTTTAAAATTTTCTAAAAGAATAAGAAAATGCTAAGGTGTTGCTATGTTGTTGCTAAAGTGACATTAAAACTTTATTCGCACCTAATGTAACAACACACTACACAATGAATTAAGAAAAAAACAAGAAATCTGAACACACAATTGTAATTGTAAATGTTCAAAAACACCAAAGAATCTGGCTTGGATCGGACTTGTAAAAGTTATTTTTTTCCTCCTACAAAACTGATTTGAGTCATATGTGACATTTAATGACATTCATGGGCCAGTTGCACCAGCTGTGCATAAGTTACAACTTTGCCAAATTCCAACATAAATGGGCATTAAGTTATGCTTATGTACTAATAAATATTTTTTTTAGTTTTCATGTTTTACCTGATAATCTGTTCTTTAGACAAATATGTTGTTGACATTTATGCTTTGTTTTTTTTGTTTTTTTAAATCAGTATTTACTTATTTATTGCTATTTATGTTAAATACATTTTCTGGATTTATTTGCATCTGAAAATGCTAACAAGCATATTTATATGCAAATAACATCCAAAAAATGTATTTAAAAAAATTTAATGGGTATGGGCACGTTATATCATGTATTTCATGGAAACTTATTTTAACCTTAAAGTGAAAGTGACGTGACGTGTGACCCAGTATGGTGTCCCATACACCGCCTTTGTGCTCTTGCTCTTCATTTAACCCATCCTAAGTGCACACACACAGCAGTGGACACACACACACACCGTGAACACACCAGGAGCAATGGGCACCCATTTTTGCTGCGGCGCCCGGGGAGTAGTTGGGGGTTCAGTGCCTTGCACCTCAGTCGTGGTATTGAAGGTAAAAGAACCTGTATATCACCCCACCCCACCTCCAACCGGTACTGAGACTCGAACCCGCGAATCCAACGCTCGACCATTAGGCACGACTCCCCATGAGGCAAAGCTATATGAGGCCAAATAAGTTACAATCAACCATAACAAGATAAACTGAAATTCACAGTGTTTTAACACAACAGCTCACAAATTTGAAGGCAGCTATTAGATCATTAGGTAAATGTTGCATTACCTTACAGAGAGCTTATAACCTACTAGCTATGTTCTGCCAGTGTAAGTCTATAGAGTTTTCCCACCCATTTTATCATTGCTTAGAAAAGTAATAGTACACCCAACCTCAACAAATTTGCACAATTTGAGGTATGATTCAAGAATATCAGGATAAATTAGTTACATGTTTAAGCTTAATATTTAAAGAATTTAAACCACTAACACAAATAAGAGAAATAATAGCCATGCTTTCCTCTGCATAAATAATTTTTGCTGAAATTAAAGCAGACACAGTACTTTGTCATGTGTCACAAACAAACCAGAAAAAAATATATTCAAAGAGACTGCACAATTTTTTATATTAAATCGACTGACTTTCAACTAAAAAGCAGAAGGTTGGATCAAAGAAATGTCATTTTCAGTTGTTTTTAAAAAAATAAGTAGGCCATTCATTTCTGCTCCTCCCTTGTGCCTTGATCTAAAGGCTACTATAAAGCAAACCTGTTCAGCACTGCACCAATCAAATACATTTGATTAGAAGACCCTCTGTGTTTTACAGCACTGCCTAAGTTAAAAGTAATGGAAAATAAAGTCAATATCATTGGGGTGAGGGTTAAAAAAAAAAAAGAACAGAGACTTCAGAACCATAGTCCACGCCGTAGGGATGAAACATGAGAGGGCTGCCATTAATGACAGAGTCAATAGAGCAATAATACCCGTAACAAGGTCAGAGCCGCACCAGAGTGTATGATGCTGGCAAGTGTCTGTGCCACCCCACAGACACTGATGAGCAAACACTGGCCTGGTCTGGTTTCTCATGTTATGCCTGACCGTCAATAAGGGTGTGATGGATTCTGTGTGGCTCTGAATACCAGCCGAGGTAAGGTAATAAATAAGTGGCCAGTCAAAATGAAGGCTCTGGACGCTGATGCAATTACAGAGCAATGTCCAGTTAAACCTCGAGCAATTAACAAGCTACCAGAGCACATGATGCAGGGTTTGTCCATCGGTCCATATAATACACGTCTGTCGATGTAAACTCAATAGGCTTAATTAAACAGTTCCAAAACGTTGTCGGCACAGGAGGAGGAGAGAGCGGTGGGGATACGTTTAATGTCCTTCCAGCAAATGAGTTCAAAAATATGGAAGTGCTGCACTGCTCCCTTTTCTAATTAACTCCCAGCAAACCTAATCAAACACATTCTATATGCGTGTAATTCGTTTCTTTTATTTTCTTGTATCCGTTCAGCAAAGTAAAGTTAAATTGTTAATGGAAAACACACCCTGAAACAGATCTGCTCTGTGAAGATGCAGCATAGCGTTAAGTTACAGTGCTACTCAGGTATCCAGTGTTAATTATTTTAACATGCAGTCTTAAAAAAGAACACAAAAACTTTGAGATGGAAACAGGTGTTTGGATTTGCAGATATTTCATCTTTAGGGTGCCACAGTTAAACAGCTTTGATATACAATACGCACACAATCTGATCAGCATCAATCATTCCGTTTATCTCCCAGTTCTCTTCTCCATTACTACAGAATTTTATACTTCAACTACAGCCATTTTTCTTTCAGATTCAAATCAGCGTTTGGCTCAGGAGTATGAATTGAAGGAACCTTGTGCATTCAATTCAGCTCATCTTTCATGACTTTGTCCTTTACAATTTCAAAAGCTCTGTAACTCTCTTGAGAGATGAGTGAGCACAATAGGTTTTGTGCTTTCATGATTACTGAGAATGAAGGAATAAAGAACATAAAAATGTGCCTACGGCACAAAAGACTCATTCTTGAGAGTTCTACACCATACAGAAAATGCATATTAGAGGTGTTTGGCGATATGACCAAAATATTCTACCTGGTCTCATGACATAAACGTACCTGGGGGCACTTTGAGCCGAGACCGAATATCCTACCAATAAGTAAAAAAAAAAAAAAAACATATCACTGCAGTTTCCAAAAGAAATGAACACTAGAGGCAGTAAAACTCCGACACCTTTTATTCCTTTTCACACAAATTTACAGAGTTTCGATTAATAAAGTGTAATTTTCACACAATTACTTGAAGTATATCATGCTATGACTGATGCTTTTGAACATTAGCACCACACATATCCAGCTTCGTATTAATGGGTTTTCATCAACAGTAGGTTTGTTCGGTAGCTCACAGAGTACAGAGATGTACTTGAGAGGTGAGGAGCTACGGTTCGAATCCTGTGTAACTACGGTTCAACAAAACAGTTAAAATCTGCATATAAGGAAGTTCAAATGGCACGGTTGCATCAACAAATGCGTTTTATATCAGTTTTGCATTTGTTAACACTATCGGGTAGGTTTAGGGTTGGGTTTGGTGTAGGGCATATTTCCAACACGATAGAGCATTAACTTTTAGCGACAGTTCCCGGATATTTGAATTCTGAACTGCCGCAATACATACCTGAAGCAACGTAATAAAAACCAACGTCATTTATATCGCAGAAATGGCAAATATTACAGTGTTGAACAGTGTGACATGTTTTTTATTGCAATTTAAACCCAAAAGTGTTTTATTTAAAATAATTTTTAAGCCTATATTTGGAAAAAGAAGAACAAGACAGAATAAAAAGGCAAAGACAGCAATGAAGTAGAAGTAGACTGATTGGTCAAAATAAACGCAGCCTTGGTGAACAGAAGACTTACTGACCCCCAACTTTTGTACAGTAGTGTGTGTGTTTCTACCATTATACAGTCGGTGCATTCAATGAGTGCACAACATTTCTGAGAAACTGCAACAAAGAAAAATAATCAAAATGCATGTATGTTTGAAAACGTGGCTGATCTTGGAGGTATCAGGCATTTGTGTACCTGTTACTCTACTAACAGCCTACTGCTTTATGTTTCAACAAACACTGAAATCATAATGTCAAAGTTATCACAAATGAATACAATCAGTTATTACTTACGGTCACACTTTATTTTAAGGTCCAATTCTCACTATTAACTAACTATTAACTATGACTTTTTGCCTCAAACTCCTAATTTGCTCCTTATTAGTAGTTAAGGTAGTTGTTATGTTTCGGTATGGAGTAGGTAAGGGATTTATGATACAGCCATGCGGAATAAGGCATTAATATGTGCTTTATAATTACTAATAAACAGCCAATATGCTAGTAATGTGCATGCTAGTTAGTGAGAATTGGTCCTTGATGAAGTTTAACATTATATACTGCATCTATTTCAGATGGAACAGTAATTATGTCTCACATAAGACATGCATTTCGAATCAAAGGAATGCATGAAAATGCTGATCACAATTTAGTTACAAAAATCACACTGAACCCAAAAATGGCTTTTAACTAATGGTTTTTAATTTAGAATAAAACTTACTTACTCAGTTAAAACACTGACGACATCAGCCATCTTCTATATACATATATCTATGTATGTGTGTATGCGTATATATATATATATACACACACACCACACACTAGGTGTTAGTGGTAAACGTAATTGTACCAAATTTTCGGTATGGTGTCTTTCCGTTTGGTACGCACTGTACCGACCAATAAAGCATTGTTTTACCACGGCTGAGCGGTAACTTCATTGAACGTCCAGTTTAATATATTGTCACCTATTGATAAGAAATTAAAGTCTCTTCTTTCAAATTATGTCCTTTTTTTAGGAAATTCAAACAATAAATGCCGTTTTGACGCTCTTTGATGTGGGGCGACAGATAAACGCCTCAGTTCAATCGGCAGCTCGATCATCTCTTCCTCTTTACTACTAGTTTAAACATGAAATAAACATGAAAGAACATCTCATGCCTCACGTAATCGCTCAATCAGTGTTTCAACCGTGGAAAGACAGCAATAAAACAGCTTGTAAACAAAACTTCACGTAGCATTTCATTTACCTCAGGCAGTCATCAGTGTCCACAGCTCGTTAGTTCACTATAACTGAAGTCTAGAGAAGAGCATTTCACGAAATATTAGACTATTTATTCATTATATTTTTCTTTACCTGTTAGTTATGTCTTAATTATTTAATGTTTAAATAAATCTGTTAAGAAACGACTTGTGAGAGGCACTGTGTAAATGAATATATTTCAATAACAAATAGAATTTTTATAATTTAGAAGGTAATTTAAAAACTACATTATGTGCAATTTACACGTTTGCATACAATTTTATTTAGATTTTTTTTTTGTGCTTCTGTTATATTTAAAAATAATAGTAATTTCATTTACTTTTTGGCCTGTTGTTAACATGTAACCCTTATATAGGCCTCATGTAAAATGGCTCACTATAGTTTAGAGCCATTTTTCCCACCGTGGCAGTGTAAAAAAATATCGTTTAATATTTTTAAATTGCTAAATGTTCAAAAAAGCATCTATTATAATATCCATTTCTGATGTCGCCAATAGTTAGAGATGCACTGAAATTCCGGCTGTCGAATATTAGTTCACCGCTCAGGATTCACTTTCGCGTGGTGTGACGCTCTGTGTATTATCTCGCTCTATGCTTGTGCGCTCCGCTCAGTCGCTCCACTCGTCTACCGTTCATGCGAATCGGAACAGCAAAGTCCACTCAAAAATTGAGCCGACAGGAAACAGGATGTCGTCAGTATTGTTTCTGTCTGCAATCTGCCCTACTGTGGCTGTAACAGGTTGGTATATGGCAACTCTGGTAAGCTGCCCTCTCATTCCATATGATCGGCTAACCGCTATGTATGCTCACATTTCTGATAATACTAGCTTCTAGCCTAACATTATTGGATTAGATGTTACAAAAAAAAAAAAAAAAAGTTTTAATATCTTAACTCTACTGTTAGACCTACCTGAAAAACTGAAAAGCAATTTATTTAATTCAAAGGCCTGTCGTTATTTTTTATTTGTCATGTATTTATTATAATTTTAAATTAATAATTATCATTTTATTTCTTTATTTGTTTTCTTATTTTATTCCTGACTGGCTTCTTGTCATTTTTTATATCTCGTGCTACTGCAACAAAATTACCCAAATGTAAAATCAAAAATACACAGAGTGATCAAAAATTTGTGAGATATCTAGTTATAATGGTAATTAAACAAAGTTTACATATGAATAAAAGCCTACATAAATCTGTCAATCCTGGTCTCTTCATGCATAAATTACCTACTGATTGCCACCATTGGGACGACACAGTTGTTACCACTATTAAAAATATCTGTATGACATTTTTATATTCTGCAGTTCTTCCCTGTTGTGCCGAATATATATACTTTTCAAATTATTATATTGAAGTTAGAAATTCAAATATTGTGACAAAATTTATTTTGTAGTGTGCCACAAGTTTGTTAAAATTTCCAAAGGGTGCCGCGACTAAAAAAAGGTTGGGAAACACTGGTTTAGAGCATAAGCCGAGGTAGATTTTTATCCATAAGAAAGTTTTAATTATAACTGAGTTTATTTAAAGAAAGAGCCATTTTTTCAGTAAACCTCTGTTTAATGAAAAAAAAAGTTTTTCCCCCTGCTGTACTGAAACGGTACCGAACCGTGACATCAAAACCGAGGTATGTACCGAACCATCATGTCTGTGTACCGTTACACCCCTAATACACACACATACATGTAAATAGTAAGTGCTTAAAGAGGTTTTAAGTTCATTAAGTCACAATTTCTGAGAAAAATAGAGAATGGCATCATGGTGCTCTTTTGTCAGTATTTCCAGTGAAAGCTTTTGATCTCTAACTATCAGCAACCACACAAGCACAAAAGCACAGTCAAACCACAAATTAAAGCTGAGGGCAAGAGGCATTTACAAGTACATTTAAAAATAGACATAGGTTTAATGTTGAAGTATTGAGGTCTTCAAAGTCAAGAGTAGCGTCAATAATAAAAAAGCCCCCTCTGGTAGATATTTTATGTTGAGTCTTTCATGTGCAGCCATGTGAGGCAAGCGGATGAAGTCTTTAAAGCAGAAGACTGTCTGCAGGTGGACTGACCCGTATATGAACTGAGACTGCCAGCACAACCACAGCGCAGTCTTGCTACACCACTCCATCACAATAACTTCCTGAAATTGCCAAAGGATCTTAAAAAAGAAATATAGCCAATTCCCACTACTATGAGATATACTCACACAAAACATATATTCCTGTCATCTTTCGTCATGCATCTTACTGGATTCCTCTCATAATACTGTCTTAAGAATGGACAGAACCTGCTCTCAGCCCCATCACCTGAAAAACTTCAATGTCAATATCATTGAGGGATGAAATCTATGTATTAAGCATAATTCCAAATTTCATAATAATGAATGAAAGTTATGATTATTCTAATGGCTAATGAAGTATCTATGGGAAGTCTATGGGATTTTTGGTGATTTTGATAGTTTGGTTTTCGAAAATCGTAAGCCGGAACAGTTAGAAAAGTCATGATCACCCTGACGGGGGTTATTCTGCGATAATAACCGGCTGGATGTACATTACCCCACTTATTACATGGATACTTGCCACATAAATAAATAATAAGACAAAATATTGATCTGAGCTGAAATATTTGAATGCAAAGGTTCCATGAAGACAGCAGTTGCGAGCAAGCGGCCAGTTCAAACTAGACAGATATTTAAGGGATACGGTGCAGTCATACCACTTGATAATACACAAGATACTGATTTAAGACAAAACTGTTTTAAAATCTTACCAGTTTGTTAGTTATCTTATAATCCATTACAGTGTACAAAACAATCGATGCAAAACGGCAGCAGCTGCGTTTGTATGAAACGAGAGAGCGAATCCGCGATACCACAGTGACATATTTAAATAATTGTACATATCATATTGAATTGAGTTGTAATGTTTTATTAGCTAACCAAATGCAAAACTTCCACAAAGAAAAACTGTTCCTAGCAAGAGTATAGTGCTGACTTCAGTTACCCGGATGAGTCTGTGTTATCAGCTTTTACCAGTTATCATCAAGGAATAACATACCTCGGAATGTTGGGACTGACCAATCAGAATCAAGTATTCCACAGAGCCGTGTAATAAAAAAAGAATAATTATACCCACACAGCAACATGCATTGGATGAATAAACAGCTGAATGTCCATGCGAGATCTGCTATTACCCAGAATTCTGCCAATGACTGATCATCCTCTTCCAGCACAGAGAGCAAATGGGCGGCATAAACTCTAAGAACAGCCACAAAAGGGATCAGAACTGTCAACCGCAGCATATCCAGGATCCCACCAACACAATACTTTCAATCAAACTCTCTCTAAACTTATTCTGCCCTCCAAAAAGATAATTTAACATGATCTAAGCACTTATTTCTAGAGTCCTACTGAAAACAAACACCTGTTTTTCCTTTCATAAGCAACACATAAGCCCACATGCAGCTACGCGCACAAAGAAACACACACAAACAGCACAAGACTCTAGATGAGGGAGGGATGTACTTTTGAGCGATTAGCATCTCGCTGCAGGGGGATGCAAGTTCAAGCAAGAATCTGCCACAGAGCAAATGAAGGAGAATTATGGATCCACAGGCGGTGGCCGTGGACTCCCGACTGAGTGATGTAAGAGTGTGACCACAGGCGACACATCACAGTCTAGCGGAGACATCCATCACATTTATCACACTTGCATCTCATTACACTCCTGTGTTAAGATGGGAAGACAAATAACCTACAGCCAGATGATAATAGACACCCACTCAGAAACACTGCAACGGCAAACAAAGTTAAAGCAGAAGTTGCAAAGCATCACATGAGCCAGCACAGAGCGTGGGTAACGTTTGCTCTCTCTGCACTCACAAATGCACACTAGTGGCATGATTCAGGAATTGCAAACTCTCAACATCCTACCGGTTCAGAAGTCGTCTCGGCTTCAGCACAGTCAGCTTAGCGACATTCGGCAGAGTGAAGCGTGCCTCTTCTGTTCTGTGTGCGCGTCTCTCTCTGTCTCTGAGTGTGCTGTACCAGGCGGTCTAGCCAAGCCCAGCCCAGCACAAGAAGCTTCAGTTCTGTTCAGTTCAGCACGGCTCAAAACAGCAGGGGAGCTCAACCATTGATTTGAGTGTGCCGCCTACACCTCACAATCATCAATACTGTAGTCAATTTCACCTTACCTCAATGTATTACTGCCACAGTCAGCTCATTTGTCAATATGAGTGTTTATGTGGTTGGCTGGTTTTATTTCACTGTGTTAATTAGCAAAGAGTTCACCCAAAAATGAAAATCCTCAAGTTTACTCCCCTATGTTGTGCTAAAACTTCTGGGTGTATTCCTTGGAACACAAAAGACGACGTTCTGAAGAATGTGCATGCTGCTCTATGCAGTTAAAGTGAATGGGGAATGACTAGGGGGGAAAGAGAACCATTAAAAATGCAGATGTGTTCAAATTGTCTTTACATTTCCACATATTAAGTCATATAGCAATAAACTGCCGTGTCTAGTAACTAGACATTTGGTATCATTTACATTAGGGACACACAAATATAAAAATGGTCTGACATGCCATATTCATGTTACAACTGAAAACAGACAAATGGCTGATATTATAAAATTCGATATTTTGTCTAAAATATAAATGCAAGACGCGGTGGCCAAGAACCATCCAACACGAAGCAGAGTGCATTAAAAGCGGTTAATGTACAGCTAGCCATGCATTATCCCTTATACAGGTAATTTGCCAGCCACGACAAGTTAAAGCTGTTGTGCAGCGCACACCTTTTACCGAAGGGTAAATGCGTGTTATTATATCTTCCGTTATTTTGAATGAGAAATTCTAAATTAAATTTCTAAATTAATACAATATACATAATACAATACAATAAAAACAAAGTCTAACACACAAAACCCTACTTAAAACAACCAGGGCTCGCAAAATCGCTAGCCCGACGTCCCGGGGCTATTGTGTTTTCCAGTCGGGCTACCAAAATGTATCACCACTCTGCCCCGACGGGCTACCTTAAATACAGATCTCCCGTGGGTCCTTAAAAACTCTTAAAGTGAGTTGTATCAAACTTAAGGTCATAAAAAGTTTTAAATATGTTAAATGGTATTAGAAATGTCTTAATTATAATTTCAAGTGGTCTTACAGTTGGGGACGGAAAGACGAGTCGCGATACGTCTGGATTAAACTTCAAAAGGCAATTATGTCATTGAATAAATATGAGCGCTGCACGTTTCAAGTCAAAATGCGGTGCGGATGTCTTTATTTGAATGTATTTGAAGGGAACCGACTGTCCTCAGTCATTGGCATTTTCACTTCATATGACCTATAATTCCGGATAAAAGCGTTTATGAGCGCGGAGCTGCTTTATGTACAGCCATTACCGGGGAAACCGCAATATTTCAGAGCTCCTAAAGAATGAATTTGCATTTACAATAAGCCTTTCTTGCTGTTTATGGTCAGATCAACGCAAATATCAACTGTTTTTACGCAGGAAAAAAACACAAGAGTTGTAAATGAGAACGAAGGTTAATTGTGCCTTCTAAAAATCCAAACAATTCAGCCCAGTAATATTTATACGTTTAAATTGCATAGTTAGATGCTTGTTTATCCCTTTCATAAAAATGGTGTAAAAGGCTGAATGCTGTTTTTGTGAACACCTATCTGAACTGTAAATCATGTAATTTTATGACTCAGTACTGTATGTTACCACAGACATTGTCTAACCCCACTCATACTGTGTTCATTTTACATTTGCAGCTCTTAAAATGGGTCATAAATAGCCGTAAATATTCATGTAACTAGTGGAAATAAAATTCTTCCTTCATATTGATGATATTTGTGTATGAAAATATGTTTGCTGTGGAAAACAATTACTTAATTAGCAACCATTAAATCCTATCTTGCTTTTCTATATTTTAAAAAATGATTGGTTTTTATTTGGGCTAGTTAATACATTTTGGGCTAAACCAAAATTTAAGAGAACCTCCCGAACAGCACAATAAATAACGTGAAAATATACACATAAAAGAAACAGGGCTTTTCCATTTTTTTTTAGGTACTTTCTAACAAGTTTTTAGTCAGAAATTGAATACTCAAAGTAAATAACATTGCATATTGCCTGTATAGTAAAAATTAAAGTTACAAATTATTCAATCAAAGCAGTGAGAGATTCCATGTTTGTTGCTGTTATTAGCATTAAGAAAGTGCGGCCCGTTAAGAGAACACACTGATCCAGTCACTGATACTGTTTGTTCAGCCGACTATGTCTGCTAGGAAACTCACCAAGACAGGCATTTTGACATAATATTTGAATTTGTCCATTCAAGCACAAGACTTGAAAGAGAACTCAATAGGTGCAGCTTCTTCAGACGCGCGTTCTTCTCCACTGCGTTTGCGGTTCGCATCTTCTTCTGGCTCGTAATATTTAAACTGTAAGGCAAGCTTAGATAGCAACTTGTGCTGTTCAGGTCTCACCTGCGTTATCAACACGTGTTAATGGCATAAATGACAGTTATTCCAGTATAAAGCACTCGCATTGATTAAAGAGTGAATGGTTTGTCCACGTATTGTTTTTTCTCTCTCTCTCATTGCTCTTGTTGTTATGTATTGGTAAGCCAGAATTTGTATCCATCAACAGAAACATGCATTAGCCAAACTCTAACAAACAATCTTACAGATGCATTGTCAGATTTAAGTTAAACAGCGGTCCTAGTGCATGCCGAACCATGTGTGGAGAACCGTACGGTTAGATTTTTTACAGAGAACCATTGCACCCCTAATATTTTTGCGTCCAAACCAGTGAGATATTGTTCCTTTGTTGTCATCAACATTAATTGTGGTGTGACCTCCATTATCCCTTCATAGAATTAGAACTTATTATAGTTTTTGTTATAGTTATGTCTTGGTGTGAATGGCTTTCACGCTTATCTGTGAGCACCGACCACAGACGTATATAACCAATGGCAATAAATATTGGCATTCAATTATTGCGGTTATGTCCCATGGATCAGCAATAAGTTATAGTAACTATTGTGCGGTCTACTGAATGCTAAAAACACTTAAGCTGCTTAATAACGTTTAATATTCACAAACTTTGAACGATATGTACATAAACGTCAGTGTTTCGTAGTTTTACAGCTTTGAGGTAGGGGGGTGGGTGGGTCTTTTTTTTTTTTTGCCGTTTAATTTTAGGACTCGTTTGAATCGGTTAAATTACATTGTATAAGCAAAAATTAAATATGTCTAATTAATTAATATCATGAAACTTAAACAATTTAACATCAACTTATCAAAAGTTTAACAAATATGACATGTTTAGGGCCCTATGAAATATTTAATTTTTTCCAACCTTATGTTTTATTGTTTCCAAATTCTGTTTTAACATGTCTAATTTCAAAGCATTAAACAAGTTTCATTTATTCTTACACTAGCCTAATTATTTTTTTTCCTCAGAAATTCTGTGTTGTGTATTTACGTTTTTTTTTTTAAGTCATTTAATTTATCTTTTAATTAATGAAAATTAAACAAATTGTATTTTTTGGAAAATAAAGGTAGTTTAATATTACAATTAAAACATTGAAGACATACTGTATGATTATTCCTTAAAAATAAGGAATATTTTAATAATTTTAGTAGTAGTACCTATTACTAATTCTACTGAACATAAGTACTATATTTCTGCCGCACTGCTTCATTAAACCAACTTGTATTTTGACGGGTGCCGTGAATCCGTTATCCTGTGTTGATATATAGATTATAGTTTTTTACTCAAATGAAACAGTAAAAATGCTTCATGAAGGACTCTCAGAGTCAGTTCTGGAGATGTTTTCATGTGAGTTCTGCCTCATTAGTGGAAGGCAGACGTTAATATCACTGGAACTCACGCACTTCAGTACTAGTACACAAAACCGCACGTCTGCGCCATTCATTAACACATAGACATGCAGAATTCATATTTAAATAGTCGTTTTGCAGCCCTTTTGCAGCAATACGAGTGTGAGTGAGAGTGTGTCAACTTGGTGTGTGCGTGCAACGCTGGTTAGAGGCAGAAAGCCGACCATGTTAACGTAGAGACAGAAATGACATGCCGCCGTGTAAATAAGATAAATAACATAAGGCTATTTATTTTGTTTAATGAAAGAACAAGGTATAGACATATTCTGTAAGAAAGGTAACTTTAAATTACTTCTGGCGCTATAGAGAAAATATAATTTAATAAAATTAACTTGATCTTCAAGGCGGGCCGCCCCCCTAATATAATGGCATGGGAAACACTGAACGTGAATGAGTAACATTAACATGAATCAAATAGCTTCAAAAGACGAAGTATACAGCACAAGAACCACTTTTTAATGATTTTTAGAGTGTTAATTTCATTGAATGTACATCTTGTGAAACTTGTTTCGTGTTTCCTGAAAAAAAGTCAGTCATACAATATAACGACAACATAAGGGCGAGTAAATGAGTAGGTCTTCATTCGGATTAAACCTTTTAACACAAGATGTTACAAGACATTAGAGTGTGAATCAGAAGAGCAGAACTCACTAGTTAAGACACAGATTGGGTGAGAAAGAAAGATAGTGACAGGTGTAATGCCTTCCCAGCTCCCCCACTGAGACTCGTTGGCATCCACATCCCGTCTCTCCTCCCATCCTCTCTCGATCCCTTCTCTCCTCATTCCCTGTGATTCCATCACTCTGTCTTCCTCTCCAGAGGAGGGAAAGTGTTTCAGATTAAGTTCCTCACAAGCAGAGCCCTCTATCCTCTCACATCTTCATTTATATATGTACACCTACTGTGAGAACGGCCTGCCATTACCCCTCCATCTCATCTCTGAGGAATCTCAGATGTACCCAGGTGTTACAGCTCACACAGGTATGCTAATGTGCAGCAATTTTCCTCTATTTCATTGCATTTTCTATTACTCCAGAGACTTCAACAGCCATAGGAAGACACTTCTCTTGAAGTGATGCAGTCGAAATTGAAAGAAAGAAAAAACAGCCTGTTTGCTGAATAGAGTCCATCAGGCCGTATCCACTCTGCCATGGAGGTCTGGGTCAGACCGGGCTGTACTCTTTCACAGCAAGTTGAATTTCAAGGGCTCTGTGAAATGTCAGCTGGGCCCTGGACCTTTAGTGGCTATGATATCTTGTGGGATGGCTCTGGTCTAAAGGTAACAGGGGTTGGCATATTGTGTAAAAATGTGCACCAGGCATTTTGTCCTCTTTTGTGAGAGATCTTTTGTGGAGATCCACCTTGAACCACATCGTTCATATAGAGTCAACCCTTAAAAAGAGAGTGGAAGAAAGAGAGAGACACAAAGCTTTCCTATCAAGAGACAAAGACTTGAGACCTTAAGACCTGCTCATAATAGAGTATGCTAGAGATGTCTAGCTGACAATGACTTCATTCCGAGTGTTGCGTAAGACTGAGCAGGCTGAAAAAGATTACATGTTAAACATGAAAGAACTACAGAAATGTAATCCCGAAGTAATACAGTATAGTATATCTGCAAACATGGTTGCAACTGAAAATTCATAATGCTTAATATTTATGGATGGCCTTGACTCTGAGCCTAAAGAAAAAAATTTATGTAAACAGGTCTTAGGGGTAAAACAAAACAAACAAATAAAACAAAACACATTATTTATGATTAAAATAAAGTTAAACAAAAGATAGAAATATAATATAGAAACATAAAATCTAGAAATACAATCCTCAAGTAATACAGTATAGGTTGTCAAAAAAAAACTAAAACAAAAATTAAATCATTAAAATATTTTTTTTATGATACCTGCAAACAGGGATGTCGAAAACAAGACAAAACTAAACCAATGCATGGAGAGAAAAAAAAACATTAAATAAAAATAATTTGATTAAATTAAACGCACAAAATATAGATGAGGAGCATTTTGAACAAATACATTTTGAATATAAAAAATCTAAATATGAAGCAGCTAACCACTAGATCACAGCACCAACGAGAGTACTACTAGTACGAAAGACCCATAAACTGTCAAATGTGACTATTTCACAGCATCAGTGAAAAAAGGAGAAGAATTAAGATTCCGGCAAGCCCGTTGGCAACATGCAGGTCCATTATAATGCAATATAGAGTGTAAGAGTAATGGCTCCTGTGCAAGATACACATGTCCACGTTAGAAAAATGGCCAGTGTCCGAAGTCAAGGACAATCAGTCTGTGACCCTTGTACTCGAGCTACAGGAAGTGCTTCCCTCAGCAGAAAGCCTGTCTTACCACCACTGCAGTCCACCGAGTCTGCACAACTTCCAGATCGACACACTTAAAACTTCCAACTCCGTTAAAGCCTTTCAAATCAGCCCACCGACCGGATTGTAATTCTCTTCACAGTCTTATCCCATCTCTATTTGTGGTAGTATAACAGAGCTCCCACACCGCAAACCCACTTTTCTTATGCCAGTGTAAATATGAAAATAAAGTCACCATGCACTTTTAAGTGCGCCCGGCAGAGCTAAACTACTCTGTTGTGCAACTCTAAGAAGCCATTTTGCTTTTACAAGTCATATTTTGCCTAGCAATGTACACCGGGCATATACAGTATATTAACATTAATTGAAATGTACCTTGGTGCACAAAATATGCCAAGCTAGCAACTGTTCCTTTCCTAAATTAAAGTCTTGAAGTATTCCAGTGGATTATGGGAATGGATAGGTAATTTAAGTCTACCTCAAGAGGAGTGTTATCTGCTGTTATAACATCTTTCAAAATGAAGAGGACTAAAGGGCTGACATTCATACCCTGAGATCTCATTCGAAGTTCTGCGACTATGTGGTTTTTTTTTTTTTTTTTTTTTTTTTTTTTTTTTTTTTTTTTCATTTTTTTCTGAGGTTCTTAAAAGTCTTGCGGGATTGTTGAGCACCAAAATTAACTTTGGTTTATTTGGCCTGTTTGCCATCTAAAAGTTCTTAGCCTAATAATTCCACACACATTTCTCTAAAGGCCTCTTTCCACAGCAATAACCATCCAGAAGCTCACACTGGAGACTAGGAGGCCGCTTTTGTTTACTCGAATGTATGTCCCAATGTCACGAAGTGGAAAATGTAAAATCGTACACCGAACCTGCTCATTAAATCCATACAAGCAGGTATGCAGTAAAACCGGCATTGTGGAGTACAAATAGTTTAGACATAATAATGGTTTACAGCAGAGACACACGTCTCTTGCCGAGTCACTGGTTTGAGGGACAGGACATGCTATGTGTGCAGATTTGTTCTCCTGAGTGCATTTCTCCTAGAACCATGATATTCTGTATTTCTGCAAAGGTCACTATTATAATCTCAAGCAACGCAAATTTTCAGCTGAGAGACGGGACGTGAGAATTAAAGGAGCTGTGGTAAATGGGAATGCGAGATTTATTGGGACTAAAAGGAATTCATTTCGTTTTAATATCTCTGAATGGCTCAGGGTCAAGCCATTGAACATTTTAAAGCAGAAATCAAGCCCCTCTTCTAGTTAACACTGCCTCTTGACAATATTCAATCATAAAACCATATATTTGAATGATAGTCTCCAGTGACAGGGGACTCTATTTATGAGTAAAGCAATTAGAGCAATTATGGCTTGGAGATCATTAGCACCGAGCTGGCAAATGTCCATTCATTCATTATTGCAAACAGTATAACAAAAGATATAACAGGAAAATTAATAATCTGAGCACAAGACCCACCAGTGCAAAGGAGCACATTTTTAGACCGCTGTCTGTTTTTACAGAAACCATGCAGCAGAAATGCTCTCAAAAGTAGGAAACGTAAAAGACTGGCCTTCATCAAAGATATCAGTATTTTATTACTGTGTTTAATTTATGCCCCCCAAAATATTTGGGGGCATTTTTCCTCCATAGTTGTGTGTGACTAATTGCGTAAAGACAAGACATGTGAGCCCACCTGCCCTTGTTTATGGTGAAAGGATGACATTTAGATCAATTTCACACTGTCTGTCTGATTAATAGGGATGCAATTACACTTTGCACAGCTCTCAATCCAGAGATAAATTACAAAAGGATATGTGGGGGAGAGGGTTTTTTCCACTGTGACCAGAGCTGCTTAAAGTCCACAGGCGCCGAAAGATTAAAGTGATGAAGATTACAATTAAAGCAAAACGCTTTTATAGGAACATCTTTCAAAGTCCTTTTTTTCCTTGAGCAGTTAAGGAGACCGGTGTAACAATTAAACGCAATAATTTACATCAATCACAAATAACCAAGAATTATGTAACTAAACTAACAGCAAAGTTTTCTCTCTACCTAAAGGGGGACGGCGGGGAGTAATGAGTTCACTTTGCAACCGATTTTCAACCAAAAATTATTTTGGCTGGGTTGTATTATTTTATATTATTATTATATTTTATGTAATCATTTATCAGCTGTTAGATGACGGCACCCATTCCCTGCAGAGGATCCATTGATGAGGATACATTTCTCCAAATCTGTTCTGACGAAGAAACCAACTAATCTACATCTTGGATGGCTAAGGTAGCAAATGGCCCGCAATTTACATTTTTGGATGAACTATTCCTTTTAAGTGTACTACATGGTCCAAAGTCCAAAAATGTTGCACATTTAGCAATGCAAGTCACAGTGTGTTGTGACAATGTTATTTAAATGGATACAGCCCCACTGATGCATCCAACCTCATAATAAACCACCCTTGTATTTCTTTTTTATTTTAACTGTCTAGCTAATTACATGATGATGGCTGCCAAGTGAATAATGCATTAGAAATTATATTGCGCTCTAAAAAGCCAATTTAGCAGAGATGAAACTATACAAACTTTGACTCAGAATAAGGATTAATTTAGAAGCTTAAAGTACACAGAACAAACAAGAACACTGACAAAGATGAAGCATAATCTTTTAATTCAACGAGTTGTCATTTTTTACTAAGTGTCTTTATAAAAACTAATATATACACAAGAATATCCAATATAATCATGTATACAGTGTATACACACACACACAGTGTACATGCATTAAGGCATTTTATGCAGTTATAATGCAGTTTGGGTTTCAATTCTTTAAATACTACAGTTCTAATATCTAAAAGGTATATGTCAACTGTATTATATCACTTTCTAGTTTGTAGTTTCTAAATAAAGCACAGCAAAGTCCTATTTTCCAGCAAATTAAAAGGCTTTTTTTATGAAAATATATTTTATGAAAATAATATTTGGAAATAATAATGCACAGGCAGGGCAAGTAAACATCTAAAAATGATTGACCCAAACATCAGGAAAAACATTATTAAATGCTGAGCCCAGAAAATGATTGACATATTATAGATATAGTTTAAACATTACAGAAAAAGTACAGAAATTTGTATTCAGGTATTATCAAAAAAAGTTCTGAAAGTCATGTTTCTATGCTGATAATCTTACCATTTATAATAATTTAAAAATCATTTGGCTCGGTTTCATATCACTGTAGCTGCCATATGTCAGGGAGCTAACTAGAGAGTTTAAAAACAACAAACATACCAAAGACAGACACAACAATCACTGCATCCATTCCCTTTTAACCACATTCTCAGGAGAGAGTTTTATCTGTACATGACTCCCACTGTTCTGTTATACAATCACATATCACAGACAGCATTTGTTCCACTCAGGTATCCAGTAATCTCTTCATTGTTCTAGCCGCCTTCCTGCATCTCGCCATATTTGATCAGCTCCTCATGGAGTGCTTTACCCTCACAAATGAAGCTATCTGCCACAGCCACAGTTGGCTCCCCTTAAAATGACCTAATCTACCCATACCTCCACCCCCATCCACCCCATGCATTTTTTTTTTTTTTGGACATCCCTTCATTTCTAAGCACTTTTGGCAATTTTCTTCACTAAATTGGCAGGTCTGCATGGCTGAAGGAGCAGCGTGAGGTGGACAGGTCTACAGGAGGGGGCCGTCTTCCACACAAACATTGTCATCCTTTTCATTTTTCTTTCAGAACGCCGTTGTCAGGAAGCAAACATATGAAGGTATTTTTGGTGCAAAACAACTGAGTGAGCGTGACAGCGGAATTTGTAGTTGTAGAGAATAGCCACACATGTGTATCATTAATCTGAAGTCACAGACAAAAGTTGCAAACTTGTAGATATTTTTCTCTCCCACAAACACAACACAACAGTTACACGTTCTCGAATCCTTCACTGCAGGTGCACAAATCCTAGTCTACAAATCACAAATCAAGAAACTCGTACGCTCAAGTTTTGCTACTATTGCTGCAGTGAATATGGTGCAAAACACATTCACACACCTGCATCAAAAATGTGAAGTCACAGACGAATTTTGTACATCCGCAAATCAGTTTGTGAATTCTTGCAATGAGATTTGCACACTTGTAGAACGTTTTCTTACATATATATTTTTTTCTAGGATGCTTTTTCTAGCACAAACACAAGTGCACAACTACAACGGCGTGAATCTGCTGCTACGAATCTCAAACACTGTTTTTCGCTTGCAAATGACAAGTTTCCCGCTCTCTCCCTTATGCACCGCCTATCTGTTTGATAAATGGTGCAAAAGTGATTTGTGCATCTGTAGAGGCAACGGCGCGCACTGTTCAGAGAGCAGAGAATTTCAGCCAATCAGAAGAGCTCATTTGGGCGCCTGAAACACGCCCCCTAGTTTTAGCCACAACCCCGAAAAATCACGAGCTGCGAGCATCTTGACAGCGACAAGTATCAAAAAAGGTACGTGGCTATTTTTTCTTTCTGAAATCAATTGTTTATAGCTTAAATACAGCTACGTCGGTAAACAGTGTTTCTTAGTTAGGTTAGCAAATCTTCTTTCACGAAAGGTAAGCTAACGTTAGCCTACCTGCACTGTTAAGTGTGCTATTCAATCGTTGTATTAAATTACACTGTCTAATATAACGATTTATTCCTTGTATTCTGTTATGCTTTACCTTATAGAAAAATGACAGATCAGGGTGCATCTTCACAGGCGAGTAAGTTAAAACCAAGGGTACCATGTTTTTTTTCTTTGGTGAATAGTAATTTTTATTGGGATAGCCTACTATAGTAAACTAAAGGTAATTTACAGCAGGCAATGTATAGTAGGTAATTTGCCTAGTAATTATTACGCTCAGTGTTGGGTAGGATTACTTTAGTTATCTCAGTTTTCATTGCTTTGAGAATCCTTGTTTTGTGATTTGGCTAAATATCTACTAACTATAGCTATTATACTATAGAGTGCCTGCTGTATAAATGAAGCTTTAGTTTACCTTTAGTTTTCATATAAGGTAAAGCATAACAGAATACAAGGAATAAATCGTTATATTAGACAGTGTAATTTAATACGAGACGATTGAATAGCACACTTAACAGTGCAGGTAGGCTACCGTTAGCTTACCTTTCGTGAAATAAGGTTTGCTAACTTAACTAAGAAACACTGTTTACCAACGTAGTTGTATTTAAGCTATAAACAAATGATTTCTGAAAGAAAAAATAGCCACGTACCTTTTCTGATACTTGTCGCTGTCAAGATGCTCGCAGCTCGTGATTTTTCGGGGTTGTGGCTAAAACTAAGGGGCGAGTTTCAGGCGCCCAAATGAGCTCTTCTGATTGGCTGAAATTCTATGCTCTCTAGAACAGTGTGCGCCGTTGCCTCTACAGATGCACAAATCAGTTTTGCACCATTTATCACACAGATAGGTGGTGCATAAGGGAGAGAGCGTGAAACGTGTCATTTGCAAGCGAAAAAAAGGAAAAGAGAAAAACAGTGTTTGAGACTCGTAGCAGCAGATTCACGCAGTTGTAGTTATGCACTTGTGTTTGTGCTAAAAAAAGCATCCAAGAAAAAAAAATATATATGTAAGAAAACATTCTACAAGCGTGCAAATCTAATTGCAAGAATTCACAAACTGATTTGCGGATGTACAAAATTCGTCCGTGACTTCACATTTCTTGATGCAGGTGTGTGAATGTGTTTTGAACCATATTCACTGCAGCAATAGTAGCAAAACATGTGAGCATACGAGTTTCTTGATTTGTGATTCGTAGACTATGATTTGTGCACCTGCAGTGAAGGATTAAAGAACGTGTAACTGTTGTGTTGTGTTTGTGGGAGAGAAAAAATATCTAACAGTTTGCAACTTTTGTCTGTGACTTCAGATTAATGATACACATGTGTGGCTATTCTCTACAACTACAAATTCCGCTGTCACGCTCACTCAGTTGTTTTGCACCAAAAATACCTTCATACAAACAAGACATCATTCTCCACCAACCTCCTGACGCGTGACCGCAGAAATAAAGCAAGAAACAAAGATTTGACAGACATGTAAAGATCTAATGGCACTGTTCCACATTCCTTTGATTCCTCATATAACTCCAGGCCCACCTGCCCCATGCGTTCGGACCACCTCTGCAGCTCATGGCGGTGAATGCAGTCTGACAAAGCATGTTGACAGAACATAACTACATTATCCAAACTTTCATTTCCCTCACGCCAGGAGTTCCATCACACACAGATGTCTTTCCACCTTACACACTGTGCAGCAGTCATTTCATATTCTATATCCATCCCACCTCCGACACTGCCAGCAGAAATTATAAACTGAAAAACACAACAACAAAACCTGACATCTTTAGCATGAAATCTAGATTGCCACTCTCTGAAGTTCTCCCTCACCTTTAGCGTAGCTCTTACAAGGTAACTCCGCTCCACATGAGGCCATCTGTGCTCCATTATGGGCATATTTTTACACCCAACATAAACTTCCAGCAACAACGGGTCAATGCGAGACGAGACTGTCACCCTGTCCCAACGTAATGGCAATTCAAAAGCTTCTGAAACAACAGGAGTCGTAAACTCGTGGCAAGTTTAAATAAGCCTATCGATTATAAATTGAACAACAGCTCAAGAATGGTGCTTAATTCGTCATGTTCTCCTCAGTTGCAGCTATTACAAAGAAACTGATCCAATTTGGTGTCGTGACGGCGATAAATAGATCGTAAAGAACGTGATTTAGGCCGACTGGATGCTACGGTGCGGTTCGGTCTAACGGCTTCAACAGCCGGGTCGCTTCTAGATTTAATACAGCGGCTGACACAGATGCTCTCCTTCATTCTCCTTCTCGTCTGGCCTGACATGAATACACCCGCTACATAATGGCTTCACAATGCCTGGAGCTTCATGTTGATGACCTGTCAGAATGGTGAAGAATGCATCATCTAGACAGACAAGGCCGACATGCCAAGTCGTTCAGCTGAACAATTAGAGATTCATTAAATTTACATCACTACAGCGTCTTCGATGAAACTCAACAAGGGCAGAGAGAACAATCACTTTCGCTTTCGATAACAGAAAAGAAGTGTGATTGAAATCAGATTGAACTTTTATGCTCATCTTTTCATCAAATAAATCTGTATGGCGAGGCTGAAATAGCGAACGAGAGGCACGTCATAATAAATATTAGCTGTTGAACATCAACTCCTGTTTGTCTTTCTCTAGGATCCAGAGAATTTCTCTAGGATCTGTGAATTAGGAGCATCATTCAGTCTGAGGCGGTGTCATATTATATCATATTATAAGCCTCTTTTCACGGACTAATGCCGTTCTGATATAATCTAGGCACTGGCCCAGTGAATTCAGGCCAGCTTGTGGGAAAACAAAGCCTAGTACACCAATGGAGCGCAGCTCCAGAGCCCCCATTTAACCAGGGCTCTGTTGAACGGGTGAATAGGTAATTTCCAAATGCCCGATATGGGAGTTGCTGAGAAGCCATGCTAAAGGGCCCATCTGTTCTGTGTATGTTCATCCACTATGAGCCCAACTAAGCTGGATGGCAATTACTATCAAGGAGGTGAAAGTGTGTGTGTGTGAAGTGTCCAATTAGGCTTTGTATTTTGGATGACGGCACTGAGGCATCATTGGAAGTTTAGAAGGAAGTACTAAAATAGGGTGCTGATGCTCTCCACCATCCCATTAATGGATAAAAAGCTACAGTGGTTTAACGGCCCTAAACATATTGATAAAATACGCACAGATAAATACAGCACACCCACCATTATAAGGCCTCCATAATCAGGCCAGTTTTAACTCCAAAAATACAAAATACTACACTATTCTTTTGAAGAGGCTAAACAGACACCATTTTATATTCTTAAAGGCTCTTAAAAGCGAGATCTAATCCAGATGGTACAAATGATGTGCCTGTGTGCAGTAAATGCGCTTCAGATAGATAATACCGATTCCTGGCACCATGTCCAAAGAGCCCCACTTATCTGTCAGATGATCCATTCTCTTGATCTGTCAGCCTGTGTCCCGCAAGGTAGACGCATACACACTCGCAGTCGGACACGAACGCGCGGTGCACACACCCATCCGGCAATCATCTCTCTAACTTACCCGCAGGGGTTACGTCAGAACTAACCCTGCTCATTACTTGAGAACAAGCGTCGTTAGCAGAAGCCCTCGCGCGCATTCATCAGAGAGCCTCACCTCAGCTTGTTAAGCATTAAATGTCCGGCAGCAAGGGCTCAATTAGTCCTCTCTGGGGTACGGTGGCAATCAGAGGGATTTCACCATAACCCTGCGCACAGATCTATGGTCCATTTAACCAGGCCAGGCACAGGCTGGGTGAGAACGATGGATTGTGGGGGTCACTGACGGGAAGTTCTCTGCACTATGCTTCCTCATGCTGATGAGCTGCCCTGCAGACAGCACATCTGTCTTTCTAGCAGTCATGCACGGACTCTGGGCCAAAGAGGAAAGCGATATCATTCTTCTGTCCAGTCAAGGAGATCATTTGCCACGGCCTCTTCTATAATTCACATTGTCACTTTTTCAGCTCAGAGTCGATTCTGGCTGTAGTATAACAGGTTTTTTATTATATAATATACTATAAACTTTATATTGTAATTGTATTTAAGTACAATTTAATAAGTTAAATTTTAAGTGTGAAATAGCAAGTAAAAAAAGAAACAAGTAAAAAAAAATTATAATAATAATAATCTTCTTTTATGGATTAATTAATTAGTGTTATTTATTTGTTTTGTTTATTTTTCTTCATATTTTATATAGACCCCATAGCAAGGTGCATGGATAGGTTGGAGTTGTTCGAATAAAATTGCTGAAATTAAAGGGGTCATAACACACACAGTTTCGGCCAATCTAATGTTAATCTTGAGTACCCATACAGTAGCATTGCACCCTTCATATCGCCAAAGAGTCTTTAGTTTAGATTTCTAAAAGAAAGATACAGCTTTACGATTCACTCCGAAAACAGCCGAGCTCCTGGAGGCATGCCATGGGCGGAGCTAAAGAGCCACGAGCACTTACCAACAAAACACAGAAATTTGAGCAGTTTTACTTACCATCTGCAGTTCTGAATCATGACCGGGATCTTTTATTGCTGGGACAGCTTCATCTTTCAGTATCAAACAATGTGCAAATCCAGCATCAAACTGGGCCTAGTTATAAAACATTCATCACCAAAATGACGGGAACAAACAAACACACTTGCGAAACTGCATCCACTGTGCACGTAACGCTGGGTTCTTTGGGAAGCTGAACAAGGTTATCTTTCCCTCACATCAAAAAACTAATTATTTGGAGACATTCTTCAAGCAAGTCCTGTGCAGCACTGCTGATGACTTACGTAACCGAATGAAGCACGCTGATACATACAAGGAATTCCGCCCTTCATGACGTCATGAAGGGCCATACTCGAAAAAAAAACTTTCCGAAATTATACAAACCCTAAAGGAGTGTATTTGCCACAACATGTTTTTTGAGACTTTGGTCATGTTTAGCATGAGAATCCAAATCTTTAACAGTGCAAATAACTCATGAAATAGCATTAGACCCCTCTTTAAACGATAACTTTGTTGATTTTCAACCAACTTTTTATTGTTACAATATCTGTATTGTATGGAATTTAACAATATGCACTCTTTTTCCATGTTACCTGCGCCCAGATACCCATTTATTTGTCTGCAAATGTTTTTTTGACTGCCAGATTATGTGTTTTGCTTTTGCTGATATTTTTTTTTTGCTGTCTTTTAATGCATCAAGGTACCTCAAAATGCAACTACAGCATCTAGACTTGCTCTAAACTTAGATGTTCCCTTATTTTAAAATAAAGCATATACAAGAAAACAATCCATCCCCGATTCATCAAACAGGACCCACATATGGAGGTGGAAGGTTAATTCAATTATATTTTCTTATCCGGTGTTTTCCAGAGCTTGCTCATAGCCTGAGGTTCAGTGATGGCCTTGCAAAGCATATGCTGGCTGGAGGGGTGAGTCTGGGTTGAAATAAATTAAATGTAAACTTTGTGGCAATGGACATGGGTGCTGCTCCTGATTACTGAGCATGGAAATCTGGCAAAGGTAAAAACACTCTAGGCACTGTTTGACTTAAATCCAAGCACATCCACAAATCAATTATTTAGGTGACAGTTCTCTCAAGGATTAATAATTCTGTTTTTTTATTTTAAAAATGCAAAAAGAAAAATTTAGACTTAGCAAGAAGCAACATTTCAATGATTATAAAGGCAAAATAACTATTTATCTACACAAGCAAAGTGATTCAAACTGGAACCCTACTTGTCTCTCTCTGTCCCACTTCTGTCAGTGAATGTGTGATGAACTCATTTAAGAGCAGCATGGGCTCTGTGACAGAACATACTGCAGACGAAAGCTAATCAGATCAATGTTTAACCACAAATCAGCATAACTTCAGAAGCAGAAAATGAACTGATCTGAGGATTTATAGAAGCAAAGATGATTGGGTGATTATTCTACTGTGAGATGACCACTGCAGATACAGACTCATAAAGCACATTAGGAATGAGATCATAAATCATCACTATCCCTTTTGAACTGATTAAGTTACATTTATATCTAATTGATGCATAAACGGTCCCAAAAGCTTTTGCTGCACTTATAAATGGATAATTCACACAAAAATTAACTGTTTGTCCACATTTATTCACTCTCATGTAGTAGCGAATGGGGGAAGATTTTAAGTGAATGATGCCTTACATCTTCTCTCTGTTTCTCAAATAAATCTATAATACGACTTCAGAAGACTTGAAAGAAAAGTCATATGGGCCACTTTCATGGTACTTTCATAGAGTTATTTTGATCATTTTTGGACTTTGATAGCCTATGGTCATTGTATTGAAATACAATGCAAAGATTCTTCAGAATTATCATTTGTGCTTACTGAGAAAAAAAGGATTTGGAATGACTTACAAACAAGAAAATAAAAATAGCATCTCTCAGGTGAATTATCCCTTTAATTTCACAGTACAGCAAGGTTGTACAACACTTCAAGTGCAGTATCTATATCTATGGAATGAAGTGAGATTGCCTGTGAAGCCTGATCATAACAAATGATGAGTCAGATCTGGTATGTTAATTTCCTGTGCTGTGCGACAGATAAAAGAGTTTATGATCTCCACTGTAACTTTACTTCGGCGGGCCGCATTCCCACGTGCGCTGCAGAGACGCGGTGGATATTTCACAGACAAAGACAGGGCTCAACAGTGTGGGCACTTCAGTTGCATTTGCGACTAAAAACAGATGTGTGCGAACTGTAAAATGTATTTAGGAGCACGTGCGCGAATAAAGCAAAATACCTCCAGGTGAGTTTTCTTAAATTTAGGCCCAATCCCAATTCTACCCCTTACCCCTTCCCCTTTCCTAATGAGAATCGAGACACCTCTACCCCTTCACGTGAATGCGCGAAACAGAGGGGTAGGGGTGTCTCGATTCTCTTTTGGTTGGAGGGGTAGGGGTAAGGGGAAGGGACAGATATCCCTTCAAACGAAGATTTTTCAGGGACCACACTTCAAACGAAGAGGTATGAATTATCTCAGCGTAAACCAACTTCAGCAGCAACATGGCTGCCCGAGAGAACAAAAAGACACATAAATGTAAGCATTTTTGGCATTAATAAAGATTTTAACGAAAAGTAATAATTTGTTTTATGTTACATTCAAACGTGAGTTCATATTTACGGTCATGTTACTCAAAGAAATGTTTGCAAAAAATCGTTTCATTGAAAGTTGCTAAAGTTTCATATCATTACAGAATGCAGAAGTGACACAACATATGTCAGTTGATCAGGGGCAAATAACCAACCATAGACATTGGAGGAGGCTAGTCCCCCAAATATTAGAATCACTAAACATTTCTCAAATATTGCCAATTTGAGCGCGAGAGAGAGACAGAGATAATGAAGTTGCGTGTATGCGAGTTTCTCTTTTTAGAGTGAGTTTACTTAAAAAAACAGAGATTTTATCCTCTCGTTGCTGGAAAATATAAATGTAGCAATTCAGTATTTAAACTGTTATTAATAAAAGTTGTCGGAGGGGGGGGACAGCGTTGACACGTTACTTGCTCCTGGATGTGTGAGCTTTTGGGCGCAATACTCGATGTGCGTGTGTGCCTAGTGTGTGTGTGTCCAGTGCAGTGCATTAATTAGAATGGTTAATTAAAGGTTCTAATGCACACCAGTATAGGTGTGTATTGTAGGAGCTAGACGACGTATGTTGACGTGTGACGTTATAGTAGTGGTGTCCCAATTCTTAGGGGAAGATTTTCACCCCTACCCCATTGCTAGGCGGAGGGGTAGGGGAAGGGGTATAAAAACAGAATTGGGATTGGGCCTTAATGTCATAAAAAGTCTTCAATACATGAAATGGTAAAACAAATGTCTTGATCAATTTTAAGGCGTCTTATATTTTGGGGATGAAAAAACATAAATCGCGATACAGCCTATTGATATTATACTTCAAAAGGCTATGATTTCATTAAAAAAAGGAATGTGTCAACAGCGCTTGGACTAGAGCCATGCACGGGCCTCAAATATAGGCCCTAACCCAGCCCTGGCCCGAGACGTTCAGGCCCTAGCCCGGCCTGTGTCCGACAGCTTATCAGAATTACCAGCCCGAGTCCGACCCGAGCCCGTCTTTTTTTCCCTTCTCCCAAAACAGCTTACTACTTTTTCCGCTATTAAAATAGTTCAGTTTTGTATGTAATGGAAAAGTGATTATATTTCGTTTTGTTTTTTTATGAAGTTAATTTAAAAAAACGTTTGGAGCATTTTTTGTTCGCTTAAATAGAGTTCTTGTTTTTTTTAAAGTGAGGACCAACCCGCGGCCCAGGGAAGACAGTGAGCCTTACTGTATTGTTGATCATTTAGCCTTCTAACAATCATCGACGACTTGCCTAAAATAAACATATCATAAGATTAAAAACAGGTTAGCAATTGACAGGATCAAATTATATAGAAAGCTTTAAATGACTATTATCTATATATATATTCAGGGATGCAAGACTGAGCGGCCGATTTTTCCTAATTTTACAACCATCGGCATATCGGCTATGTAAGGAAAAAGGCCGATATAACAAACCTGTGTCATCACAGCGGCAATGCATTTTGGGAATTTAGGTCACGGGAGCTACAGAGGAGACTGGATAATAGTGAATGTAGACGTTTGATATTATTTAATGTTTATATTATTCTACTTAAGATCGCGTTGGAGTGGTTAAGGCTCATTCTACATCATTTGCCATAGCCCTTTGCACTGCCGGTGTGAAAAATTTGCTTTTTTCAGCGTTAGAAAGCTGAAAGAGCAGAGGTATTTCCTACAGACATTGATAAGGGCTATGCTATTGCCTCGGAACTCGGATGAAAGTTAAACTGAAACTCTGTATGGTAAACAACTCAGACAAGATGTGGCTTAATAATTGATCTCTGTAGATTTATTATATACAGTGATTTGCATTAAACTGTAAGCCCTAATACTACAAATAGAAGAAAATCATATATGGAAACGTTATCTTGCGGCAGCTCGTTGATACCCAGCCACTTATTTGCATGGACTAAGTCATTCATTAATTTTTTGATCGCTTGACTCAGTTGTTCGGGATTTCTAATGTAAGGAATCTTCCCATGATTCATTCAGTCAAGGTATTTTTTGCATAACATCCACAATAACAGTTCAAAGAGCTTACAGTAAAGTTATGTTACCTCTCTAAATGGCGTACATTCTTTACCCTGAGCGTTTTAATGGGCAATAGACGCTATATAACAATGTAAATGATCCACTGTTTGAGATCTGCTATGTATTCCCTTTAAAAAAAGAGCCCATGGTTCTGCTGCTCTGACCAGTGGTTTTAGCAGTTAGATATTATCAGTGCACTGTCGTGAGGAGACTGAATATAAATAGTGCAGACTCTCGACAAACCAAAGAGCGATTTTTTATTTTAAAGAGATTACATATTAGTAGTTTTATCTAAGAGTATGTAAGATGGTTGTAAAAAAGAAAAAGTAAACTGTCGGCTTTTTCTGTGGTGATTTGCGTGTTTACACTGTGTGCTCCAGAGCGTGACCTAAAACATGGCGGCACTGAGATGTATAATGTCTGTTGCATAATCCTAGCGCTGCTGTCTGCACTTTAAAGGGATAGTTCACCCAAAAAATGAAAATTACTGTCACCATTTGTATTTCTTTTCCTACTAGGGAAGTCAATGGGCAACACCAACTGTTTAATACCAGCAATCTTCAAAATTATTTATGTTCAACATAAGAAACCAAATCATTCCAGGTTATGGAAACGAAGATGAGGGTGAGTAAATGATGACGAAGTTTCATTTATGGGTGAACCTATCCCTTTAAGCTAATCACAAATAACAAAGACAAAAGAACAATAGACACATATTCTTGACAAATAATTTTGTAACTTCATAATTGTGTGGACCTCAGTAATGATGACCAAAAACTTTACTGATGTTTATAAGCTTTATTGCGTCCTTTCTTCACTCCTAAAAAAAATACACCATAGAGAGTAAACAAAACACAGCCCCGAAGAATGTCACATAAACTCTCTATCTCAGTGAATTATCATACAAAATCAGAGAATTACACAAAAAAAAACTTATTACAACTAACAGTAAACAACTATTACACGATCTCATGCCTTTTGGGGGGTGCTAATAAACTGATAACTTTAAATCAGAAAACTGAGTGCTTTCATTACCATATAGTGCTCTGTAGACAGTGTTCCAACCGGGGTTGCCCGTGAAAAAAGCTTTTTTTAATATTTTAAATTGCTAAAATGATCAAAAAAGCATCTATTATATAAGATCGCAAATAATTAGAAGGAACTAAATTCCGGCTGCTGAAAATTAGTTCAACGCTCAGGTTTCACTTTAACGTGGTGTGACGCTCTATTATCCGCTCTATGCGTGTGTGCACGCTGCTTAGTCGCTCACGGCCCATGTGAGTGCTCCAATCATATACCGTTCATGCTCATCGGAACAGCAACGTCCACTCAAAAATTGAAGCTATGTTATGCTCGCGTGTTCTGATAATAATAGCTTTCTAGGACTAAACATTATTTGGATAATTGGTTAAAAAAAAATGTTTTTAATATTTTAACCATACTGTTAGAACCTACCTGAACAACTAAAAAAGATTGGATTTAATTCGAAGGATGGCGGTATTTTTTATTTGTGCTATCATTATTATTTTCTTTATTACTTATTTTATTACTGACTGCTTGTCATTTTTTATTCAATTCAAAGTTTGAAATCAAGCTACCTTGTGCTACTGCAACAAAATTACCCAGCTGTAAAATTAAAAAAACACTGAGTGAGAAAAAAATTTGAGAGATAGCTAGTTATAATGGTGATTAAATAATGTTTACATATGTATAAAAGCCTACATTAAAATCTGTCATATAAATTGGTCTTTTCATTAGAAATTAGCCTACTGATTGCCACCATTGGACGGACACATTTTTTTAATAATATTAAAAATATCTGTATGACATTATATTCTGCAGATCTTCCCTGCTGTACTGAATATCTATACTTTTCAAATAATCACATCGAAGTTAGAAATTCAAATATCGTGACAATTAATTTTGTAGGGCGCCACACATTTGTTAATTTCCAAAGGGTGCCACAACTAAAAAAAGGTTGAAAAACACTGCGGTATAGACTAGGAAAATCGTCAAAATTAAGATTACCGCCTTGGTAATGGAGAATTAATACATATTTACAATTTAACAAAAATAATTAGAAGATTAATCATAAGCATAATACAGTATTAATTTATGCCGTTGTGTTTTCGTTCTTGTCCCGGTACCTGCCCTCCCCAACACGTTTAAACACCGAAAAAGCAACCCGGTTGATTAATATGTATTTTGTTCTCTTGTATTTATGTAGGTGCGGAAGGTTAAATGGATCCAATCCATGTCATTGAAATTTTTGATTGGACGCAGCAATAAAAAACTGCTAGTCTTAATTAATGCAGGTGTTTTGAACTTGCTGATTTTTAAAACATGATCAAAAATACTATCTATTTTGATGCCAAAATTTCTAATAAGAGAGGAAGTGACAAATATCGGAATTGGCCAGTAAGTGTTAATCGGTATCGGCCCCAAAAAATCCTATCGATCATCCCTAATATATATATATATACGACAATGCACTTTACTATACTTTTTGAATTACCTTACAATTTATAATAAAACTGACCCATCACATTTGTTAACATTTCATGCCATGTCAATGTTAGCATTACATAATTTAATAATTTATCTGTTAAATATACAATCACCAAACTGTAAAAAACAACTCACAAAGAGCCTGATTCAACACCAAAGACGCCAAAACTACCTATCTGAAACTGTTACACAGTTCTCTGTCAAGACAGGCCGAGGCATGTTGAGGTCATGGGGCAAATTGTGTTTATGGGCTGGTGCCATTACCTGCAGATATCTGACACACAATAATGAGTCAACATGGCCCTCCACTCCTCTATATCAACTGTAATTGTGTTGAATGCCCCACAAAGCTCCGTCATTACCTGACAGACGGCTCATAATTTACAGCCCATTTAGTTTGGCGCTACCCGCAGCCGTGTTTGCTGCAGAGAGGGAACGGGCCTAGGTCGGATGAGGATGCTGATGCTCCAAGAAGCAAGAGGCACCGTTTACAGATGTCATTAACACAAATAACTGCACGGAACGAATGGCTGATTCCTGATTAGCCAGTCTGTATATGCATTAGCAAACACAGCACAAGGCACATATCGGAATACCAAAGCCTTGTTTGCTGTCAGTGGGTCTGCCCTAGATCAATAACACACATATTTATTCATCATAATTACAGTGAGAACCATGTCTGAGTCAGCGCATATGACAAGCGGAGATGTGGGAAAGTTTGTGAAATGTTCATAAGGTCAAATACTTTTTATTGAATAGGCACCCAGAGAACTGAATCAGAGCATATTCTGGGTTCTGATATTCATGTGCGGCTTTAAGCGAGAGCAAATAGCTTTCACTCATATATACACTTTCAGTCCCACTGAATGTCATTCTCTCTTTTTATACAAATCTGTTCAAACAGAGCTGATTCTAAACAGTGCAGTTCCATTCAAGAACAAATGACTCATGTCAGCTGGTCCTTTTCATTAATCATTCTAAAAGAATTACATACTAGCGAGTTACCATTTGATGGTTCCTTTAATGAATGAACATGGTTACTGAATGAACATCAAGTTTCAGTGATGGATAATTTAATAAAATATAATATTTTAATAAAGTAATCGCGGTGAGATTAGCTTTTTTTTTTCTTCTTTGGATATGTACACTCTTACAAAATGCTGGGTTATATTTGTTTAATTCAGTTCAGCCTGTTGGGTCATTTTATTGGATTATTTTTATTATTTTCACCCAGGTGCTGGGTATATTTGTGTAATTCAGCTGCTGGGTCAATTTCACTGATAATACAAATGACGAACTCCATCACACATCTACCCAGTGCTGGGTAAATGTAACCCAATGTTGGGTAGTCTGTGCCAAACCGGTTAAAACTGGATACATTTGTCAAAAGTTATTTTGTGTTCTGTTCTGTGAGAAAACTTCCTGAGGGAAATATTCCTGAATGAAATGAAGGTTTGTATTACATTGCTTTGAACATTAGCCTTCTACAAATGCAGCATACACCAGATCTACACTCATATGGTAACACTTTAGTTCAGGGACCAATTCTCATCGTAAGTTGATTAGTCCTGCTATACTAGATTATGGCTGTTTATGAGTCTGTAAGCAATAATCCAGGGCATATCACATGATAATATTTGATACCTTAATCTACCCCATACCTAAACTTAAACAACTACCTTACTAACTATTAATAAGCAGCAAATTAGGAGTTTATTAAAGCACAAATTGTAGTTAATGGTTTGTTAATAGTGAGAATTAGTCCCCAAATTAAAGTGTCACCAAATATCATAACATGGATATATAGCAGAAATTTTAGAGTCCATTATTTAAAATGATCTAAGCTTCAATATCATGTTGTTTGACCCAGCATTATGTAATAACAAAAAAAACAAAAACAATACAACCCAGGCAGGGTTAAATGAGTTACCCAGCAAATTGGTTAAATGGATTATAAACCCAACAAGCTGATATTTAACCCAGCCTGTGTTCTGTGCAATATTTACCCATTACTGGGCTAACAAATAACCCAGCAATGGTCATTTTTAACCCAGTATGTTTTAGAATGTAATCAAAATGGACATAACTGAAATAGTGCCAGATGTATTGAACTCTTCGATTAGAAATCGAAAGAGGAAATCTGTATTAATTCTCAGCTCTTCTTAAAACAGTATCATGATTTTGCCAATTTCAGTACCTAATTGGGAAGACAATGTGCTGCTGTTCAGCACAGAAGGCAGCGTGAAGCGTATTATGCACATTATAAATATTGTGACATTAAGCCTGTTACTATAATTTATTTATAATATAAAACCAGAAGGGATGTTCAACAAAGGGCAAGTCATCTGCACCCTTTGTATGGGAGAACTAAATTATCATCCAAAGCCTAATGCGTATGGAACATCATCATTTGTAATTTATGAGATGACAATCAGACAACACACAGATTCTTGGAATTGCTGGGGGGAGGTTGGGCGGCCATCGGCGCCCTCAACACGAATGCGGCATGACCCCACCTCGAAAAAATCTAAATACATGGGGAAAGTTGCATTTAATCAGTGTGTGCAGATTAAGGGTGTACTCACACTAAACACAGTTGCTTTGAACCGAGCCCGAGTGTGATTAAATGATGACAGTAGCGCACACAAAATAATAGCTGAACCCAAATGAACCGTGCTCTGGCCCACCTCTTCCAAGCTGGCCAGGGATGGCTAAACGAATCACACTAGTCAAACGAACCAGGCTTTTGGAGTCAACCAGATCACCTAGTGTGAGTACACCCTTATATGCATAAATTAGTTTTCTTTCCTTAAAAATGAACTGCAAACATTGCATAAATTATATTTCACCAGTCATAAAGGCTCTTTATTTGTTGCCTATGACATAAATTCTGTTCACCGAATCCAACATACCAGCAGCTTGTATCAGAATGACAAAATGTTGGTATCGATCCAAACCTATCATCGACTCATCTTAACAATCGAAAACATTTGCTTGGACTCAATCACCAGCATCCCAGACTTGCCAATTTGACTCGTCTTGGGGAGCTTATTGCAAAACAAATCATTTGTAAAGGCGGGAGTTTGTTCAATAAAGCTGATTTACGCCTGGCCTGTTAATTTATCTCCTCTCATTAACCCGGGCCGCTGCTGGCAGCACTTCCTGCACTAATCAGCTGCTACTCCCACAGGCTGCGTCCACACAATCCCCAACATCCAGCACTGCAGAGCCCCGCTCAGATGGGCCCTTACAATGCACCATCCACAGGCTGCTTGTGTTCCTCACACTCCAATTAACCAGATGAAATATTCCACAATTACAGCTGCACAGCTACCAAAATAATGAAGATTATATCATAAACCCAGTAAATTGCTCCATTGTTCTATTACAGAGAAGCGAAAGTCTATATTTTTGGGTGCAGGTACAGTTCAAAACATTGCCCCATATAAATGAAATTGTATGAACATACATAAGCAGATGAGTGTGTGTTTATGTAGGTGTGAAGTTCAGCATGCAACTCTCTGGTATGTCTATGAGGGCAGTTAGGCAGGTAATGTGCTTGATTACAGGTCTGCTTCAGTGTGACCCCTCTCACACGACATGACCCCTACACTTCCAAACAAATTTCAATACCTCCAGCTACATTCGTTTTGCATAGCCAGACTAATAAAGCCCAGTCCACATTCTGGCCATGAACCTCACATTTAAACAGTGACCGACCAAAGATCATTGTAGCTGTACATGCCATTAAAGGCAGGTTTAAAGAAAACGTGACAATAGTCCAGAAGAGGGAAAAAAAATGAAATGAAAGTGCTGGGTTATTTTCTGCAAACAATGGAAGGTGAATTTTCACCCGCCACCCCCCCCCCCCCCCCCCCCCGGAAAAAAAAAAAAAAAAAAAAAATACTATAAATATAAAATACATAAAGAAGAGAAAATGAAACAAAAAGATTAATATACAAAATAAAGTCAATGAAATATGAAATATAAATGAACATATATTGCAAACAATTAATATATATAAAAAAATATAATGAACCTAAATAAGTAAATAGCCTAAATAAGTAAATTAAATAAATGAATTTCTGCTGTTGGATATATATTTAATTTGCTACTGAAGGCATCAAACTAATATCTATCAAATATTTGATGACACTAACTTGCAAAATTTCTACATCCAATGATCAGTTCATTCTCGAAAGCACTGGTACTGTACTTTGAATGAAAAAAATAGGGAAGAGTTATAAAATCTGTGTGTTTTACTCCCAATCAGATTAGATCACCAGACTGAGAAAGTTTTTCCAGCGCTGAGTGAATTATGCGTCAGAAGGTCAGTGAATGATCCAATCGCAGTGAGCATGACATCTGAGGCTGAGACTGCATGAGCAATGACAGCGAAATCACTGTCATTTGAGATTTTAACCTACAATTACAGTCACACGAGATCAAATGTAGCAGTAGTGTATGAAAGACCATCTGAGAACGTATGTGAGAAATAAAAGAAGAAAGTAAGGAATGAAAGAAAGAGTTGTGAAGAGGACAGTCACGTCTGGATTGAGCTCAAACTAAGGGCAAGTCCCTGGTGCCACAGCGCCAGGCCATGAAGGATTACTTCGGCTGGAAGTCCATAGAAATGGAGTCTTTTGATCTTACGTTTTAAATTAAAATTCGAATTTGGACAATAAAAATGTAATCACCATTTTCAGACTCTCAAAGAGAATAGCAATAAGCATTTCCATGCAGGAAGCACATTAATGTTAAGCGGATATAGCTGGTCTTCCATGACACCCTTTTTTCTGCTGCTTGAGCGAGTTGCTGCCGTTGATTCAGCTCTGACCTTCTTCTCATCAAAGTCAAATGGTTTTGTGCCACATGCATGCTCTCCATTTCCCTACGTGAATTAACAAACAAGCTCCGCTTCGCCACTACTCCGAGGACGTAACATTTACTGCTGCAAACGCATAGGTCCTGTAATATTTAATGACAGACAGCAGGAATTTTAGACTGCTGTCACTTTAAGAGCTGCTCGGCTCCAATATAGTTTTACTTGTTTTCTTTCGCAGCTGTTTGCCTTCACTTAAGACCTACTGTGTTTACTTATACTTGCGAAGATGGGAATTTTGTCATATACAAGTGTGTGTATTTAACCGTTAAAGGCCTATAGTGTGGTAAAAATAACTATTCAATACTCCCGTGCTCTATGAGCACCGTCTTCACGTGCGCGCACCTCTCTGACAGTTTCTAAGACAGCGTGCACATATAGTGAAAGGAGTTATTTTTTGCTGCTGATTGCATTTCAAGGGCTTAAAATCACTTGTTTGTAAAATGCAATGCTTAAAAACGCATGCAAACGGTAAGTTTTCACGACCATGTAGCACAGCAACCACAACGTCACATATGCGTGTAACCACGATAGAGACGATAGTCAAAAATCTCTACCGTGACAATTTCTACTGGTTAATATGTCTAAAAAGTTTTATATTTTTTCTTGATATTTCGAATTAGGCTTTCCTGTATATTTAATTTTAGTTTTTAGAATTTAGTCATTCAACCCTAAAAATGTATTTAGAGCAGTTTGAAATGGAACATTTCTCATTTCCATTCAAGGTTGTTTTTCATCTAATATTTATTACGGTCTTTTTTTCTTACATCATTCATTACCAAAAAAGATTTTCACTACTGTAGTTTTAGGTAACGAGAAAACAACAGGCTACGATACTATTTAAAATATTCATTTTCTATCACGATCATGTTGTTCATGTAATATGTTGTGTAATGATTTGAAACCATGTGTAATTGGGGTAAGTATAGGTAATAGGTATCTCTCTGTTTATGTCTGTCAGGTGTGGCAGCACTGTGATTGTATGCGATTGGAGGCCGATGTGGAGCATTATCTCTGTGAGCAGTGTGACCCTCGTCCAGTGGACAGGGTATGTGACCTTTCAGTCTGTGTAACTTTACAATTCTTTCTTCCTCTCTGACTATGTTTAGCACGGCCATATGGTCTCTTATCACAACATTTTAAAGGTCACCCCAGGATAAGGTTTACTCTGTCATTCAGGATGTATGGAACTTTTGAAAGCTTTTTTTGTGTTTTTATCTTTTATGCATTTCCTGTCATGTTTCAAAAGGAGGTCCCAATGGTGCCCCAACCCAGTTATGCCCAGTCAGGATCCATCTATTATATATGCCTGCTTCGTGATGACTTACTATTGCATCAGGGTAAGTGCATGTGTGTGTTTGTGAAATCAAATCTGTACTACTGTTCAAAAGTTTGGGGGCCAGTATTTATTTAACGTATTTCTTTTTACAGGGAAATTAAGCTTATACAGCATTGACACACTTATATAGATAAAAAGACAATAAAGATATTTATATTACAATTTATATTTCTGTTTTTGAGCTTTCTGTTTATCAACGAATCCCCAAAAAGTAATAAGCAGTACAACTGTTACAACTATTGATATTATGAATGGCAATTTATCATATTTAAATATTATAATATTAAAATAGAAAAACAGATATTTAAAATTTAATAATATTTCGCAATATTACTGTGTTTTGATCAAATAATTGCGTTTGCTGAGCATGAGGACATTTGTTAAAACTTATTTTTAAAAACTTCAGCTGTAGTGACATTGTAATATTTTGGTTCAGATGTGGTTAGGTTTATTTATGTTTGCGTGTGGCTGTTGCAGGTGACTGTGTGTACCTCATGAGAGACAGCAGACGCACTACAGAAGGCCAGCCGGTGCGTCAGTCATACCGTCTCCTGTCTCATATCAACAGAGACAAACTGGACATCTTCCGTATTGAGAAACTCTGGAAAAACGAAAAGTGAGATTCACTACACTTATTAACTACGACTTTTGCCTCAATAAATTCATAATTTGCTGCTTATTAATAGTAAGTAAGGTAGTTGTAAAATAAGGTATTGATAGGTTAAAGGGTAGTCACCAAAAATGAATATTCTGTCATCATTTACAACCTCATGTTGTTCCAAACCTGTAAGACTTTCGTTCATCTTTGGAACACAAATTAAGTTATTTTTGATTAAATCTGAGAGCTTTTTGACCCTGCATTGACAGCAACACAACTGAAATGTTTTAAGGCCCAGAAAGGTAGTAAGGACATGTTAAAATAGTCCATGCAACATCAGTGGTTCAACCATAATGTTACGAAGCTACAAGAATATTTTTTTTCACAAAGAAAATGAAAATAATGACTTTATTCAACAATTTCCTGCGCAGCAGCGCTACACGCTGCATCGTGGTAATCTATGAACGCGCGCAAAGGGATGACACAGAAGAGAAGGAAATGTGAATGAATCATGTTTAGGTTTCTGTGCTCATGGAAGTCATCAAAAATATCTTAAGTTGTGTTCCGAAGATGAATGAAGGTCTGATGGGTTTAGAACGACATGAGGGTGAATAAATAATGATAGAATTTCATTTTTGGGTGAACTATCACGTTTTGGGGTTATTGTATGTGCTTTATCAGTACTAATAAACAGCCCAGTATGCTATATTACACATGCTAAAAGCAAATAGTAAAAGTGAGACTAGGTCCCTAAACTAAAGTGATAGCAAACGTTCGTATTCAAAATGTGTGTGCATCGGGATCAGAATTAAGCATTGACATGCCTGTTGACCATGGAACAACATTTCCTACACCTAAGGTTTAGCGTAAAGTTACCACCCTGTCCTAATCACGCGGACGCCGTGGCACGGATAAAGGTATCGTTCAATGTTAATCGAGGTTTGTTCCTACAAACTAGCTAGCGCAGATACGCAAAATTTCAAATTAAAAATCGGTTCTACTTCTGCAAGGTCGTGGCTGGACACACAACTGAGAGTAGATCATCTCAATTGATTATGGCTTTATTAAAGTTAAAACGGTTAATATGAGGTTAAAATATCATATTGCAGTACCTATAGCCAATATGAAAGCACAATAGATCGTTTACCTCAGAGGTGAAAATTAAATTAAAGCAAGATGAACGTGTTAACACGAGGGTCTCTAATATTAGGCATTCGATTAATAAGTATCCATTTCGTTGAAAGATCAGTGCGCTGTCAACTGGAGAGCTCACCACACAGGTTCTGATTTTGACTGATATTGATTGATCTGTAACGTACAGTTCGCGTCCAGGCTGTGGGAGAGATTGAGGTCTCTGCCAGAGCAAAAGTGGGCGTTTCTGATTTGGGGTGTTCCCAAACTGCAGGGTGTTCGCAATCATGCAATCAAAAATTGGGGGGGGGGGGGGGGGGGGGTTCCCACGGACTTAACCCCACCCCTGAACTACAGTAACTATGACCAGTCGAGCCAATGAGCCGTAAACATGGTCTAAAAACGCCCCGATCTGGTGACTCCCATTACTTTCCTGCAGAGATCTATACTTGAGTGTGGACAGCCAAATTGCTTGTCGCTGGAATCTTGTTGCGTCGTGTGTAGTTAGGACACGGTGTTAGGCTCAGGCTTAAACAAAGTTCTTATCCTCCTGTCAATAGCTTCTGGTTGTAGAGGTGGGATTGTTTGAAAGGAATATGTCTTACTTTACTAAATCGCATGGACCTTAGATTTGATCTCGACTCACTTTCTCTCTCTTTAGAGGTGAGAGGTTTGCCTTTGGTCATCACTACTTCCGTCCCCACGAGACGCACCACTCTCCTTCCCGTCGCTTCTATCATAACGAGTTGTTCCGAGTGCCTCTGTATGAGATCATACCTCTGGAGGCGGTGGTGGGAACATGCTGTGTGTTGGACCTGTATACTTACTGCAAGGGTGAGACATTCACACGTACAACAGTTTTACATAAACAAATCAACAGTGAGATCCAAGAAATGCACTGAACCAGATGTTACATGCTGAAAACATGAAAACCACCATACGCTTTGCATGCTAATGCCTGATGCTCTCGCTAATGGATTCAGGTCGTCCGAAAGGGGTAAAGGAACAGGATGTTTACATCTGCGACTACCGGCTGGATAAATCAGCACACCTGTTCTACAAGATCCACCGCAACCGGTACCCAGTGTGCACCAAGCCCTATGCGTTCAACCACTTCCCCAAAAGACTGACACCGAAGAGGGACTTCTCAGTGAGTAGTTGTATAAGCTAGGAATCTCACAAAACTGATAAATAAGTGAAAAAATAAGGATTTTTAGAACCATGAAGATTTTTTGTATGACAAGATTAATAATTATATTATTTTGTGTAATAGCTACATCACATTTACATTTAGTCATTTAGCAGAAACTTTTATCCAAAGCAACTTAAAAATAAGGACAATAGAAGCAATCAAAACAACAAAAGAGCAATGCTGAGACAAGTCTATGACAAGTCTAGTAGCTTATGCAGTAAACGTAGCAGGTTTTTTATTTTTCATTTTTTTAAATATTAAAATCTGATATATTATATTATTTAATATGTTACAAAATAATTTGTGTCTTTTAGTGGTTCACATTTAATATTTAAATAAACTGTTACATTCTCTCAACAATATGTCTCTTTGTTTTTTGAGGGTGAACTTGACTGCGACAGTTCTTTTCGAGATTCACCCAATAACATATATTGACAACAATTTTTTACTAATGTTTACTTGCTGTACTTGTATTAAAATAATAAGTGTCATCTGAAATGTTCTTCTAAAATTAGCGTTTGTATCAGGCTCCTATGTTTAGGTTCAGAAAATTCACTTTAATGGCAATGTATAGGTCCTTTTCTATGCAATTAAAGAGAAAAATAGCTGAACATAAATATAGGAGCCTGATAAAAATGCTAATTTTTGAAGAAAATTTCAGATGGCACTTTAATATGCAATATTATTCATATTAAACTAAATATTATACTTTGTATTTGAAGTGTGTATGACATTAAAGATTTTTTTGTTTTTGTTTTGGACATATCTTTCGAGATTCAGCCATACATGTTATGGAAGAAGAATATATTTTATTCATTTTTTTACAATTTAAAAACAAATTAATTAATTTTATATATTTATTTGTTTATTTATTGAAATTAATAGTAGTATACTTTGTTTTTAATATTACTAATTAGTGTCAAAATATTTTTGATTTATTTGTGGATTTTTTATTAAAGGGGTCATATGATGCTGCTAAAAAGAACTAATTATTTTGTGTATTTGGTATAATGAAACGTTTTTATGCAGTTTAAGGCTCAAAAAACACATTATTTTACACATAATGTACATTATTGTTTCTCCTCCATGCTCCGCCTTTTTGAAACGCGTCGATTTTTACAAAGCTCATTGGTCTAAAAAAGCAAGGTGTGCTGTGATTGGCCAACTATCAAGTGCGTTGTGATTGGCCGAATACTCAAGCGTGTGACGGAAATGTTACGCCCATTACCATACTGTGATGATGCCTGTCAGGCCGGAGCGATGATTCAAAACATGAAAACCCATTATAAACAAAACGAGGCATTCGTTGCATCCAGTGGGGACATAAATACGTACTGTCTTTTTATCTGTTGCATCGTGCCGCATAAACATAAAACCATGTCTGATTTTGTGATCAGAGAAATGACAAACAACAAACCCTACTCAACACTACCCAAAAAACTCGCTTTAAATATAAAAAAAAAAAACTCGCTTTAAATATAAAAAAACGTACTTAACCGTCGGGAGTCAGAACGCCGGCATTGTCGTTACTCTCCAGATCAGGAACGGTCTTCCATAAAATGCGCGCACACAATCTGAATATTTGGCGTGCAGTGTCTGGGACAGTGTTGTAAATACATACCTAACCAATGATTATGTCGTGTCCGCTTTGGACGACCAAACAAAGAGTTCGCTTACACAACGCAAAAAGTGGCACCACACGGAGCCTACAGTGAGCGGCGGCCGGGGGTGAGCGGAGGAACGGCCGAGGGTATAGAGTGAGCACAGGACTTGAGAACGGCGCGGCCGGCGATTTCGACGAAGGAGCATCCGGAAGGACATGTGACGACCCCGGGCTGGACTCCGCTTCGTCCACGGTGAAAGCCGATCCGGCGATCCACAGCAAAGTAGAAGTATTTCCTCAGCGACCAGCACAGATAAGCTCCAGGCATGACGAAGCAGATATCTTACTCTTTGAAGACCAAACAAAGTAGTTTCGCTTTTACAATGAAGCACACAGCATCTTTACGACATAGCGGCGGAAACAACAAAACCACAGCGAGAATAAAAGTTACACCTTCTTTTCTTTCGAACATTTGGGGGGCGTTATGCAAATCTTCACACACAGTGACATAGACATGTGGGGGCGTGTTAGAACGAGCCGTTTTAGGTAGGCGTGGCTGACTCTTAACTTTTATAAAGAATATCTCTTTGGATTTGAGACTTTAGTCTTTGCAACTTTACAGATCTTCTTTCTCCACCAAGAGCTTGTAACACTCCAAAAAAAAAGTAAAATTGAAATCGCATCATATGACCAATTTAAGTTTGAAATTTTGACTGAACATTTTGTGAGTCACCCATACATTGTTATAGGCCATCATTTTTAATTGTTTTAGACAGTTTTAGATGGGATGGGAAGTGGTGTTATCTACTGTTTGTAAATCTGATTAAAGATCTGTGGGTTTTTTTCCCCCCATTGTTGACTAATAACTACTTAATCGACTAGTTTTCATTCAAACAGTCATGAATTAAGTATGCCAGTTGCTTCCACTCACTTTATTTATTTTCTCTCTCTCTCTACAGCCTCACTATGTGCCGGATAACTACAAGAGGAACGGCGGCCGCTCTGCCTGGAAGAGCGAGCGGCCCAAAGGTGCATCAGCCTGTGATGAAGAGCCCTCCCCCAACGCGTCATGTGACCGGCTGTCTGCTGGCTTCTCTAGAGATGGGGACGAGGTCGGAGGGAGAGGAGCGGAGGGAGAGATGGAGACCCCTCAGGAGGACTCCAGCGCCCCTGTTCCCCAGCTATCCACGTCACAGGAAAGGAGGACAGGTGGGGAGGAGGAAGACATAGAGGAAGAAGAGGAGGGTGAAGAGAGGAGAGAGACGGACGAGGGCACCCGAGAGAGAGGGGGAGGAGGAGGGCGGGACGCATTGGATGCCCCTTGCTCTTCCTCACTCTCCTCTTCACTTCTTCATCCATCCATCCTGGGAAGAAGGGAAGCACAGAGAGTGAGACTGAACAAGATTCTGCTCGACCTGCTGCACCGGGCGCCCAGCAAGAATGGTAAGAGGCGAAATATTTATTTATCCAAAAGGCTTTAGTTACATTACATTCCTTCCAATCTAATTTATTCCTGTAATCCCACGTTTTAATTTTTTTTCAGTGGTATCACCAATATGCTAATAATTGTAAAAGCCTCTTTATTGTTGGCTTCATTTTTGTCATTCAGTACCATAAATTACATTTCTTCATTTTTGTTGCTCCAAACACAAATGCTGAATGCTCTTTTGAAAGGAGAGAGGATTTATTTTACGACTTTACTGAACGTTTTCAAATATTTGCTGAAGATGTATGCAAAACTAGACTTACATTATAGCACAGATTTAAAAAAAAAAAAAAATTTCAGATTTTGTAGGGGTCAAATTTGGCCTGGGCATTTCTTTCTGTGAGATTCACCCAAAAGTGTGAATGTGGTCAATCATTTGTTATTTTATTGATATTTTACAGTTTTACACTAGTTATATTAATGACATTACATAGATGTTCATAATGATATTATTCATATTAAAATTAATGATTCATATGATATTATTTTGTGTTTTAAAGTTAAACTATATTATACTATACAACAAAATATATATTGTTGTGGTTTTTGTTTAGATTTGATATGCATATTTAATAAAAAAAGTTTTGTTTGTTTGTTTGTTTGGTTGTTGTTTATTTATTAGTGAAATTTGCCTAGACATTTTGTGATGATGAAAAGGTAACTAATTGTCTATAATTTACAGTATTCTATTTTACAGTTTTAGATTGGAAATATTTTTTCTTGCTATAATAATTACTATATCATAACTAGGATAATTTGTGGTTCTAAAATATAATGAACTGTTAACATTTACTTCAAACTATATGTTCTTTTTATAATTTTGGTTTATCCTTGACCGTATCTGGATGATTCAGCCATAAATGTAATTAAGTCAATAATGTATTTTTGTATTCATATTTTTACAGTTTTAGTTGGGAAATAGTAATAATATTATTTATTATTATTAATATATAATGTTATTGCTTATTGTCATTATTTAATATGCCCTATTTTATTCTGAATAATTGAAAAAAAAAAATCTTAAGAACTGATTCACAGAAGCCTTGTTTTATATACATAAAAAAAAACTATGTTTAAAAACCTTTTAAACACCATGTGTATTCATAATCTGCTCATTTTGCCCCACACTGCTACAGATCTACTGTAACCTCTTCTATGATGAAAACTAATTCTCCCGTTATGTCTCCCGTACAGCGATAGATGTGACGTATCTTCTGGAGGAAGGCTCTGGTCGCCGCCTCCGCAGACGGACGCTTGGACTGAGCGAATTTATTTGCAGGAAGTAATGCTGACTACACTCTCTGCCGAGCACGCTTGCAGAGCAGCAAGAGAATAATGAATATGGAGGAGCAGAGGTGGACTACACCTGAAAACGAGGGGGTCAACAGAGGTGAAAGGCGACAAGTTCAGATTTATATCTCGCAGTTTCTTTTTCTAAAGGAGCTACAAGAGAGACCGACCAGAGTTTCGTGCACTGAGGACATAGCCGTCAAGCTTGATGCATTTAAAAAGAACAAGTGTAGACATAGGAAAGTTTGCTTTGAAAATTCTTCCGAATTGTTGCAGATGAACGACTTCACGGTCAAATGTCTCCTGGAGGGGGGGGGGGGGGGGGGGGGGGGGGGGGGGGGGGGGGGGGGGGGGGGGGGGGGGGGTGGGGGGGGGGGGGGGGGGGGGGGGGGGGGGGGGGGGGGGGGGGGGGGGGGGGGGGTCTGGGGTTACTCTATTTGGCTTCATTTCGGGTGCAAATGAAACATGGGAGTCTGGCGCTACTTTGTGGTCGACATTGGGAATGACTTGAGTGCAACCAAGAAAGAAAAATAAATAGGAGCATCATAGGAGGTGCAGTGTAGCGCACACACACTGCCCGTAGACTGAGAAAAAGAGAGAAAGGCAAGAGCTAACTGCACTTTTAACAACAAGGACATAATTCGCTTCCGGAGATGTACGGATAAGACACACTAACACTCGCGCAGTATTGATCAATGCTGTATGATAAAGCAAAACATAAGTATGTTACCTTCTTTTTCTGTTTGTTTTTTATTTGTTATACTGTAATTACATTAGGAATGGCGCACGATGGGGGTATCCATATTTGTAAGCTCGGGACTTCGGGACTGGGCTTGAATGTTTCGCTCCTGTTATCGTGGGCATTGCGATTGGTTAGAATGGCTGCCAGCTCCGCCCCCTTTTTTTGTTTTTTAGTGTGGAATTCACAGCTAACATCAAATACAAAAAAAAACAAACAAACAAACAAAATCTAGCAGTGGAGGCACGCTGGCTTTATATAACGCCTTAGAATGCCGTTTTTTTGTTTATGGTAGTGTGTGAGATTCTTTACGGTGTTTGTGAGCGTGTGTGTGCGAGCCCATTCTAATAATATAAATACGAAAGAGGAAACAACTAAGGGCTTGACAGCAGTTAATAAACGGTTAAATTCATGAATTCACAAGAACTTATTGTATCATGTAATGTCATATTTTTTGTGAGTGGCTTGTAGGGCAGGTGGGATGGGGCCGGGTCCAGGTTTTAGTGTTGTTGTTTTCTTTT
>JADLZN010004665.1:0-16154 GCA_018155175.1 Sinocyclocheilus anophthalmus
TCTCTCACTCATAGCAACCTAACGGTTGGAGGGGTATGTTTAAGGATATTCTGCCCAAGCCATCAAACTGACATCATCATTCCAGAGCAGAAGCAAATGTTCAGATTTTGATTAAAGATTACCAAGACAAAAGTTTTGTTAATCAACGGATTAACTGTTCACATCGACAAAGTAAATAGAGTAAATTTTGATTTCATGCAGACTTTAATATATCAATCAGTGGTTCTGAACTAGTGGGTTGTGAACCAGAATTAAGTAGTAGGCTTGTACTAAAAGGTTCATGAAAAGCAGAGAGAAAAAATGCTAAATGCAAATAAATAAGGAAGACGTAAGGTAGACGCATATTAGAAGAGAGATTACACACTTCCCAGGTAATCTGTTGGAGTCATTAACCGGGACCATATGGATACATGAGAGGGAGCAAGAAAAGTGTAATTCCTGTAGCACAAAAGTTCATGCTCTCACTTTTAAAACATAGCTAAATTATACATTCTGTAAGGAAGGACAAATGGACATACTTGAAACATCAAGAACACAAGTTTGGATAGGGTGCATTAAAGATAATAGTACTACGCAAAGTATGTTAACGAGTATTGGACTAGGTGTTAGAAAAATTTTGAACAAAAGGATAATTGGAGTGTATTTAGACAGTAAACACTAGTTCGCACGTAAGCACATTACTGAGTGGAGAAATTAAGGACTCCAAATCATAAACAAAGGCCGTTCAAACAATTATGTTTGTTTATTTTACAAATCTCGATTGACTCGCTTCTTTCGTCACTATTATCATTAGCTGCTTTTAAATATTAGCATATGGGATAGTAGTGTGGACGGACAAGTTAAAAGAGAGACACGAAAAAAAACATTATTTTATGGGTTTATGTACACATTAATTGTGTGTCTGAAGACAGGGTCTTTAGATGTTCAAAGGGACACAATCCGGCGTCCGAGCTTTCTCGCTCCATGGTCCGAGGATGTAGGTTTGACACACCTAAAACACGTGCCTGAAGATGTTGGGTTTCTCCTCCCGCGGGCTCACCATGCACCAGTAATAAGGTAGAGAGAAAACAGCATGAGGAAACCCAAAACGACACAGCTGTTGGACAAAATACAAATCTTACGAGGAGGGTGCCAGGTGAAAAGAGAGGACAGCTGTAGGCGAGGAGAGTGTTCAAGAATGGAAAGGTGCCGAGGGAGGGGGGGAGACAAGATACACAAACTGATCATGTAGGGTGGAATTACGAGTAAAGGAGGACCTACGTAATTGGAAAACACAGAAATTTACCAGCAGGATACGAACAGATAATAAGAGTCTACACCTTCTGTTCGGCAGTGGGTTAAAAACCGGAAAAGAGAAAAGACAAACCTGAACAAGATGGCCACGGGTCAGAGTGAAAATAGAAACTACCAAAAAATAAACAATCAAGGGACCCTAGAATCTAAAAAAAGTAGTTTTCGAAAACTACCACTTTTAATAAGTACAGGGGTTAAGAAGATAAAAGATAGTTATGTAGAGATAGACTTCCACCCACACTACAACGAAGCAGCTAATAATTAAACTGGATTTGGAATCGAAACCCGACTTTACAAGAGTGAGCATAAGAGGGGGTGTAATCATCATATGAAAAAACTGCATCGCCTGCTTAAAAGAGAACCTTTCATGTGTTGATGTAGATACTCAATGAGACAAGTATAATCTTTATATATTATAACATTTCTTGCGTGGGAAGGTGGCCCTCATGTGAGTGAATCGGTTGAAATCGATTAGACGTATCAGGCAATTATTCACCAACTCATGTCGGCTTCACAGAAATAAAAAAAACACGGGTGGCTTGCAGTTATGCCTTATATAAGAGTGAGCTATATAGAAATATAGAAGGAAGGACATAGTAAGGTAGGACGTATAAACTTAAATATAGTGCGGGGGGGGTGCGGGTCAAGAAAAGCTAGATACATGATAACAACCATATAGAAAAAGGTATTCGCAGTGAAAAAAAATGGGGCCATATTTGGTGAAAATCAATTTTTTGCCAACTAAGTGCACAGTTTCTTAAAGAAAGCATGACCGTATTTGGTGAGAGGAGGGAACTCAAACAGTTTATTGGGGTAGGCATACTATTTCCAAGACACCACAAAAGCATTTTTGCTTCTCATCTCATATTTTTCCCTAAACACCATTGTCCAACAGTGGGGCTTATTGATAGCTACCTATTGGGCGAAACTACTAACATAACCGTTTAAAAGATCTTACACACACAGACATGTCTTATACGGATGAAAAGGGTAGAAGTGATTAATAATTATGACCATTTTATTTGGATTCATATACAAAAAGGACTCAAAAGAGTGGTCAGTTTCCACGAGAAGCATAAAATGGGCTTACTGCTACAAACCAACCATAATTAGTGGTTGTAGAAAAAATGATATCTAACAGAAACCGTGATGATTATTTTTACCGTGTGGATGTAGTGTCTGAAAAATACAGGGTCTATTCCTTAGCTGAAAAAAAGTTGTCTGCCCCGCTAAAAATCTTGGTCTGATGCCCCTGGGCTTCCTGGGTCCCACCCAAACTGCAAGGCTTCCTGGGGCTGAGGAACATGGGACATCTCTGCCTGACTCTTAAACTCTAGCATCTGAATGGCCACAGGCATCAGGATACTGGCAATAATCTGGGGAGAAGGGATGTGGTTTTGGACAAAAAAAACTAAAACACAAATCTGGGTCACAAATGTGCTGTTAAATGTCAAGACAAAAAAAAAAAGGTTAAATCTTTGACACATGGCTGTTAGCTTCACAAATATGTTTGAAATGTAAGATATTTGTTGAGAGGATAATTCAGGAGTGTTCTGTTTTACTTCTGGGAAAGTTGACGGCTGAGTCATTTCTTATTTTTTCCTCTTTGTCATGTAATTACAGCAGAGAATGAAAGAGGAGAATGGGATCGGAACATGTTGCAGGTAAGACTTAAACCTGCATTTTTCATGTAAGCACCACAGTCCAATGTGTCTGAATGCACTGAAAGTAATCTGAAAAGTCTGAAAGTAATTTATACATTCATATTTTATAAATATGACTATATTCCTGATCAAGTAAGTCTGTAACGTAGCTTACAAAATGGTAATGTTTATAATTCAACAACACCCCAAATACTAAACCTTTAAAAGCAACCAAATTTAACAGATAACTACCCATTCTGCAGCTTTGTAACTGCAGAAAGTAAATGACAACTAATTAAAAATACCAATGTCCAACAATTAAAAAAAGAGTGGTTTGTATTAGCTATCATGTAGAAGAAAATTATTTTAAAGTAAGTTACACTTTTTAAACACAATCATCAAGCATCTCAATTCAACACACCTTGAACCATGAGTTCTTACTCAAGTTGAGCCGGCCCATCCACAGGTCTGTGAGGAGCATCTGAGTGCAGTTGTGCGCCACAAAGGGCCTGAGTCTTGAGGAGACGGCCATTTGCAGACAGGTGAAGTTACTCCAGTCCTTCATCTCCCAGGTCAGCAGCTTCATCGCCATGCGCTCGTTCTTTCTGAAAGCCTGATCCAAGAGATCCACAGCCAGCTGTCCGAACTCTCTAAAAGATCAATACAATGCAATACATTGCATTGTTTTACCAACATCTTTTTTTATCACTAGACACGTTCCAAACTCATAATCTTTAAATACATCTGAATCTTTCAAGATTCAGTTCCTTCTAATCCAATGAAATCTCCATTAAGCAACATTTAGCTACGGAGGCCCAGTAGTGCACAACACAACGAAATCTCCACAACGCATAGGACTATTTTCACTGTGTTGTGCAAATTTTGCTGTGTTGTGCTAATTTCATTTGTGTTGTGCTAATATTGTTGTGTTGATGCTAGTTTCCATTGTGTTGTGCTACAATTCCTAGGGGGAAAAGTTGTTTTACTATTTCCTTGTGTGTGGCTGAGGAAGAGTTCTTTGTAATTGGAATGGGGGGGGGGCTATGTGGAAAAAAAAAAGGTGCGTAATGGCTGTTAGAACATTACAATTGCGAAGGAAGGTTAATCCTACAAATACCGAAATCACACACTATACCTTATGGGTTGTATTATGAGGCAAAATTTACATGCGGTATATGTTCGTATTCATATAATTTATATATGTAAATATATTTAATTATAAACACAATTTTTTTTCTTAAATAGAGCAGTGCATGTGAGTGTATGGTTAAATACTAATAAATAAAAACCCAGTACACACATATTTTTGTAAACAAAAACTTATTTTGGATGCGATTTTGCGATTAATCATTTGACAGCACTACTTGTTTCCATTGTGTTGCGACTTGTTTCCGTTGTGTTGTGCCAATTTCGTTTTGTGTTGCGTCTTGTTTCCGTTGTGTTGCGACTTGTTTCCGTTGTGTTGTGCACTATTGGGTCACCGTATTTAGCACATGTTGTTTGCATTACAAGCTTTAGAGTGAGGAAAAACACAAACTGACAGAGAGTTCTTCTTCAGCTCCTCTGCCATGCTGTCACCCATATTGCTCTCTCCGGCTTCCACCGCCATAGCACGGTAAAGCTTGCAGGCCACAACCGCCCTGGCCATAGCCTGCTCTCCATGCTGCCACAGGAACATCGCCATCTCTTGCCGATGCTTGAGCACTGCCCACACAAACAGGTCATTAAAAGTGCATAAAAACTCGGGGTTCGAGGTTGACTTCACGTCCTGAGGCACAACTGCACCCTCCTGCAAAGACACAATTCTAGGTGTTTTTAATAAATGGAATGATTGTGAATGTATTCATAAGCATTTGACTCAATATTGCGGCTGTGAACGGAATGGAGATGTTGAGAGAACCTGGTGTCTGCATGGCCGAGCAGTTCTGTGGAAATGGGAGCGAGATGGGGAGGTCTCTGGAGTTGGAGCTGCTTTCCTGGCTTTGCTGAAAGGGCTGGATGTCTCCTTACCACCCTCCTATCCCAGATCAAAAAAGCTCATTAAATTTAAGTTCAATAATGTCTACAAGAAATGGAAACTCACTTTCAAAACACAGAAATGCATGGATTATTGGGAAAGAAAGCAGACCTTAGCTGGGTTATGAATGCGACTGTACATGGCTCTGAAGCTCTTGCGTGTATATGTGCTTCGATAAGCTCCGCCAATTAAGTATTCAATCACCATTCCAATGTCGATTAAAGATATCCTATAAACAGCAGGCAGACGAGTCTACAAAAACACAGAAAATGCTTATGGAAACATTATTTCAGGTCAAGGACCCCTTGGTGGATTGACAAACAGAGCATTTTAAGCCTGGCCTATAATAACTGGATACTAAGATATTAAAGGACGGGGGTTTTGATGGGGTCAGTAAGGTTTTAGTTTGGAGCCATAGTAAGATTATTTTATGTTTTTGAAATAAGTCACCAATGCTCATCAAGGCTGCATTTTGTATTAAAAAAAACAGCAAAAAGAGTAATGTTGTAAATACAGTAAACTTGTAATATTGTTACAATTATAAAAAACTGTTTCCTATTTTAAATTGTAATTTATCTCTGTGAGAATTACTCTAGTCTTCAGTGTCAGGTGATCCTTTAGAAATCATTCTAATATGCTTATTTGGTGCTCAGTGAATTAAGTTAATTAATTGTGTCAATATTGTATTTTTGTTTAATGGATCCACAAATTCAAACAATAATTGTCTGACTTGCTGTTGACAACCCACACAACGAAGAACAGAAATAACTTAAAGGTTGCACTTCACACAAACCTGTTTGGCATCCTCAATGATGTGTCGAAGAAAATGATCAGAGGAGCCTTTATGCTGGAAAATACAAATGATTTATCATAAGAAGGATCAGAGATATTCGCTTATATCAGAGACAAAAGCTTACTGCAAGTGGTAAATGGGCATTACTATATTGTAGAGCTGTTCCAGACGAGAATTTATACAAGAAGTGGGGGGGAGGGTAAAGTTTCTGGCAATGGTCACCGTTCGTCAATCAGCAGCTCACAAACTGACACGATCCATTACCCAATGCACAAACAGTGTATCTGCTACCATAGATACGACCACCTAAACACATTCCGCACTGACTTATACAATCATGCTGCGAACTCATAATAAAAGCCATATCCAACCTGGCCGGTCAATCATCACTGTATACCTTCCATGTGGTTGTCCGGACACTTAAAAAAAGGTGTAATGTGTCCTTTGCCACATCTGCCTCTGTCCCAGAGCCAACGTTATATTTCGACTGCTCCCATGGTAAGCTCTGGTACCTGTAATTTAAATTTTTGGATAAACAACCACAGGGTACGTCCCTATTATGAATTAATGAAACGGAATACGAAAAATAAATTAACTTACCTCTACGTATGTTTCAGATCGCACAATCTGCCTCTTGAGCTGACCAAAAAAATCAGAGGGTGTCCCGAGGGTACAAAATAGGTTAGGGGCTAAAATGAAAAGTCGGCGAAGTATGACCTCGCGGAAGTATATAAAATAAAAAAAATCAGTCAAAGGAACTTTTTTTTACCAACACGCGGGCCAGCATTAAACAGATTTGTAAACTAGTAAGGGCACTGCTTGATGGGTTTATCAGTTTTCAATATAGCCAGCCGTGTATTTAGTAGGGGTCTAGAAATATATTGGAGTATTAGTATGAAACCACCATCATCCCATGCCAATATATAAATGCATGTAACTCTATAAGACACCCAGAGGAGATGTTCTTCTCTTAACATGCCTTTGGCATTTCGTCTTCACATGAGTGATTCATACCCAATCAAAGAATCTGTGTGCCTGGGGACCAAATTAATCCCTTCTACTCGATTAATATGGAAATACGTTTCATGCACCATCATTCCAATTATTCTGTTCTCTCTCAATTTAGAAGCTCAGAGATGTGGGGTGGGTGTGGTAAACTACAACATTCCGTTTGATGGAGGCTTAGCATCAGAGCTTTCGGCGTAGTGGCAGAGACCGATACACAGCAGGCATCTTATCACACAAAACAACCAGTGTTTACCGCCAAGTAGGAGGAGAGAGGAAGAAGACAGAAGAAGAGGAAACAGCCAGAGAAATGCAGAAGAGGATTTGAATATGTTGCACTAGGTTCACAGCTTAGAGGACAAGAACTTTGCTGATGAGTGAGGAGTTTGAGATTAAGTTAGGACTGACTGGTATTTTCATGAACTGACGATTAGAATCTGCAAACTGATCTGTATCTCCTGAAACCAAGAGAGTGAAAATGTCTTTTAGTTTTGGTTTTAGAAAATTATAATAACCCAGGGGAGCACATGATTAAAGAGATCAAGTCATTCGTCATCATCTATCCAGAAAATGTTCAGTCAGTCATAATAAATAAATAAACACTGACATTTGAAATGACTTTGAGATTAAGCTTAGTACATAGCTAGGCACCAAAAATAAAATAAAATAAAATTAACAATTATTTTTGTTTGTAGAGTGATACAAGAGACATGAAACTAGCAGAGCTATGTAGGAAACCAGTTGTTTGTGACAATGGTCAATGACACTGTTTAGCAGCCATTATACAAAAATTTGTCATAATTGACCAATCAGGGTCATGTGTTCCAAACAGATGTAAAATAAGGTTATTTAACTTACAAGCTCTCTATATTCCATGCATTCCATGAGTATGCTGAGAAGTTCAGAGGCCTCTTGTCTGTCCACAACAAACATTTCCCGAATCCTCAGCAGGACATCCTCCTTAATATCGGAGTCATACTACTTCAGGACATGACCAAATTAGGAACATGAGCTTACCATATCTACATACAGAAACAGGTCAAACTATTCAGTATAACAGAACCCAAATATTATTTAAATTCATGTACACTTATGTGAGACATGCCTTTCTACAGCTGTTTGTTTGTGTATTAAAGCCAGCAGGTCTGCAGCTCGGCCTGTTCCCTCAAACACCAGCACAGGCACAGGAGAACTTCTGCGCACATACTCCAGCACCACTGAGAGGATGGCAGGACCCCCCTCTACTACAACACTTTTTTCCACTTACTCCATTAAGGCACATGCTGAGTAAGCCCTAAAATCATACACAGGCATATACTGTATATATATATATAATATATTACACAGTCAGAAATGCACATTATCTTTTAACTCAGACCTTTTGTAATAAAACACTTACTAGGGTGGATTTTCAGAAAGTGTATATGCCTTTCTAGCCTTTTCCTCAAGTCTATTTGACAACCTGATTTACCCATGGTCCCATCATCAACTAACAGGAAGTGTGAATGCATGCCGTTCAGGCTGGCACGTTTACTCAGAGGATTACCCAGAGCCTGGTAGTGCCTCAAAACCTAGGACAATAAACCCCGACATCAGTATAAGCAGAACATTAAACAAACAATTAAAAAAAAAAATTATATATATACAGTGGGGAAAAAAAAGTATTTGTGTCAGCAACCAATTGTGCAAGTTCTCCCACTAAAAAGATGAGAGAGGCCTGTAATTTTTAATCATAGGGTCTTACCTTAACTATGAGAGGACAAATGAGGAAAAAAAAAACCAGGAAACTCAACATTGTAGGATTTGAACAGAATTTATTGCAAAATTAGGTGGAAAATACCAGTAGTGGTCAATACAAAATGTACTCTCACTACTTTGTTATATACGTTGTTGGCAAGACAGAGGGTCAAAAGTGTTATGTACCCCCGTCTTACAAGGATTTTAACACCCCATGTTGTGGATTTTATTTTGGCCCATTCCTTTACATGCTGACTCTCCCTCTTAGAGCAGTAAGGTGTTGGGGAGCGCTGTAGTCTCGGGCCACACAAGATTTCTTCACAACTCTTCTCCCTCCAAAGATTTTCTATGGGGTGAGATCTGGAGACTGGCTAGGCCACAACAGGACCTTGAAATGCTTCTTACGAAAACACTCCTTCGTTGCCCGGGCGGTGTGATTGGGATCATTGTCATGCTGAAAGACACAGCCACATTTCATCTTCAATGCCCTCGCTGATGGAAGGAGGTTTTCACTCAAAATCCCACGATACATGGCCCCATTCATTCTTACGTTTACACGGATCAGTCGTCCTGGTCCCTTTGCAGAAAAAAAACAGCTGCCCAAAGCATGAGGTTTCCACCCCCATGCTTCACAGTAGCTATGGTGTTCTTTGGATGCAACTCAGTATTCTTTCTCCTTCAAACACGACAAGTTGAGTTTACCAAAAAGTTCTATTTTGGTTTCATTTGACCATATGACATTCTCCCAATCCTATTCTGGATCATCCAAATGCTCTCTAGAAAACTTCAGACGGGCCTGGACCATGTACTGGCTTAAGCAGGGGGACACGTCTGGCACTGCTGGATTTGAGTCCCTGGCGGCGCAGTGTTTTACTGATGGTAGCCTTTGTTACTTTCTCTGTTAGCTCTCTGCAGGTCATTCACTAGGTTCCCCTGTGTGGTTCTGGGAGTTTTGCTCACAGTTATTGTGATCATTTTGACCCCACGGTGTGAGACCTTGCGTGGAGCCCCAGATCGAGGTAGATTATCAATGATCTTGTATGTCTTCCATTTTCTAATAATTGCTCCCACAAGTTGATTTATTCACACCAAGCTGCTTACCTATTGCAGTTTCAGTCTTCCCAGCCTGGTGCAGGTTTACAATTTTGTTTCTGGTGTCCTTTGAGAGCTCTTTGGTTTTGGCCATGGTGGAGTTTGGAGTGTGATTGTTTGAGGTTGTGGACAGGTGTCTTTATACTGATAACGAGTTCAAACAGATGCCATTAATAAAGGTAACGAGTGGAGGACAGAGGAGCCTCTTAAAGAAAAAGTTACAGGTCTGTGAGAGCCAGAAAACTTGCTTGTTTGTAGGTGACCAAATAACTTATTTTACCGAGGAATTTACCAAATAATTCTTTAAAAATCCTACAATGTGAATTTCTGGATTTTTTCCCCTCATTTTGTCTCTCATAGTTGAGGTATACATATGATGAAAATTACAGGCCTCTCTCATCTTTTTAGTGGGAGAACTTGCACAAATGGTGGCTGACTAAATACTTTTTTCCCCACTGCATAACATAGGCCCACCGAAATAAAACCAGTCACAAATAATAATGAACAAATGTCAGTCGTTTAGTAACAATTAACAAATTGTCAATGTCACAGATTTACTGCAGTGGTCCATAAATGCATAATCTTAAATGCATTATTTGTTTTATATCATCATATTTCTTTGTTTTGAATTTCTCAAAATCCAGGTTTAAATGATTTTGAATTTTGATTTTAAATCCCCTTCACCCCAATGATCCTACTGTACTTTGCAATATAATTCAATAGCATAGTGTAGAAATGTAGAACTCACATCCCGGCCAATAAGGTCACTGTTATTCTCAATAATCCCCCAGGGTGGGATCCCTACAACATTCCTCTTCCTGTGGTCATGTGACCCATACACTTTTACAGCATCACCAACATACTTAGACACACCTGGATGCAAAGAGAAATAAGGACCAGTGTTATTATTGCTAACTACAACTATTAAAAATTGTTTTTGGTAATTTAAATAAAGCTCAAATCTAAATATAGATGAAAACTTTACTACACCACAACCCCGATACTTAATTGACAGAGAAGAAGAAATACTGCCTTGTGACAGTAAGTGAATCAAGCAAATTTTTTAAGTACCACCCAAATATAATGCAAATAGATACCTATTTAACAAAAAAGAAAATGAAAATAAAATGAACAAAACATCAAACTAACCCACACACATTTTCTCAAATTTAAAAAATATGAGAAAACTGACACACTACTAAAACTAAAAATGCCATTTAACTAGTATACATTATAAATTAGGAGATAAATACTACTAAAATAACCAGTGTGATAAGGTATAATGTATGATTAAGCGGTTATGTTTGGATTTTTTTCTGTGCTTCACTAGAATAACATGTGTGATATTGACAAAATCCCATCATTAGTTACATGTTAACTTTAGTATAGTATACTAGCCACAAACAACCTGTATTGACGTCTATTTTACACTACTAAAAACATACAGTTTCATATCTTCCATAATCGTGTCAGAAATGCATTATGTAATTCCAGACTGGTTTGAAAGTAAGAGGGATTCATGAGTCACTATATAAATTGCTGGATTTAGTCATATTTAGCTAGTGGGTGTTAGATTTGAGTGTTTTTTCCCCCGTTTCGTGCCAAATATATCCACTGAATATGCCATGCAGTCTGTGTTTGCAGGGTTGTTCTATTAATGGGGAAGGATAGAAGTAGAATAGATTGGCAGGCACCAGCCTATCGTGTAGAGAGCTAATATAAGCCCCGCCGCCTTCTTTATAGCGCGGAGCGGTCAGAGTTGGTCCCAAACTGATAGCTGCTGGTCAGAGCGACGGTGTTTACTAACACTCATCATTCAAGATTCCTAAAAGTCATTTGAGTGTAGGTATTTCTGTGTTCTGTTTGCAAACACCATCTCATATTACGATAGTAGATGGATGGATGGATGGTTGATGGATATGATAGAGGTTAAAATTGATCAAAAATTTGACATGTTTCAAATGGTATTTATACAAAAATAGAGTGCGTCCTTTGTCTATTTTAGTGTTTACACATTGTAATCATCTTTGGTACTATGACTATAATAAACGTAGTTAAAAAAGAAATCTGTGGCTTGTCGCATGGGATGCATTGTGAAAACTGTCATATTAAATTTGTATGTCTCAAAAAAAATTTATTTATTTATTTATTTTTGACTCAAATGTTTTAAATTGCTTGGAAGTTGATAAAAAGTGTCTTTCATAACTACATTTTAATTTTTTTATATTTAACTATTAAAAAGTCAAAATTGACCATAGTTACTGCTCCTGTTGTGTACATTTCATCCAAAAATCGTCTTTGTGATTGTTTGACTCAATCCCAATTGGTTTATAAATTGTAAAAAAAGGCTCTTAATGTGTACATTTCATCCAAAAAGTGGCTTGTATTAAAAGTAAGATTGCTTCTGCTTCTGACAAAGACTTCATTTTTCATCCCCTACCATCCCAAGTCCCGGGATATATGTTTTTTTCTCATGAAAATTTCTTGTTTCAGTCAGAAATACGTCACATATATATGGGGGTTGCGAACACCCATTTCATTTTGCTTTATGGAGAATAGTGTAGTTAAAAAAGTGGGCATTATAATATAGGACAACAATAATGAATTAAACCCCACGTGGACAGGGAGTACATGTTACTGAAATTATAATTATCCCCCCCCCCCCCCCCCGTGCTTGTGTGTGTTTTCATTGTCTACTCTGTTTCTTATCTATCCTCTACTCTCGGTTGGCTGGGGGGGCTGGTGGGGGGGGGGGGGGGGGGGGGGGGGGGGGGGGGGCTACACAGGTAGTCAGCTCGGTTGCATTTATTTTTGGGGGGCCCAGGTCTTGACTGCAGGGAGTTTGATTAATGACTGGAGTCAGAGGGGACAGACACAGGAGCTCAGAGGGAGTTGCACACAGCAGTATCCTGTACACAGCACCACAATACAGCTCCGCCGATACGACAACAACTACATGTGAGTGGCTTTAACCATCAGCACGACATTTTTCAGCCCTATGTTTTATGCCACCTTATTTTTTTGCTCACAGGCTCCCCTTCAGAAGTGATATCCTATCAGCGCTGGACCTTACTCTTTTTAATAACCAGATTTATATATATATATATATATACGTATAAATATATATCAGTGTTAATATTTTCATTTTTTCTCTTATAATATGGGCAGTTGTCCCACCATTTGCCAAATTGGACTACAGTTCCAGTTGCACACATACCCCAGGATTCATTCAGTGCTTTGTTTCCATGGGCTACAAACGGAGGTCAATAGATTACGAAACTAGAGGAGACGTCTTAGCCAGATGATGTCAGCTTACACTCACACACTTACACTTACCTCACACACTCGCAATCATAAAGTCGCGCACACTCCCCAAAAACACTCCACCCACATTATGTGTGATCAGTTGCAGGATCTGACAATGCTGCTTGTGGATATTAATACCCCTTTAGCTCATCTGAATGCAGTTGCACGCTGGAGAAAATATCTGACAGGTGCTATTTTTAAAGCTACAGGCAAGCACACAGGGATCCACTAGAGCTCAATACCGGCTATTTTGGAGTGCAGCACTCACAGAAATAGCAACAGCATGTTGAATCCAGAGGAGAGGGACAAAGAAATCTGGCCGTGGATGTGCGCTCTCTATTTATAGCACAAAGGCAGCAATTAACGCTGCAGAGAACATGAGAGTACACACCACAAATACTGCAGACACTCAGGCGCTTATGTTTATCCTACTCTGGCGTAAGACACGGTCTGCCTGTGGTATCTGATTTGGGATCAGCTTTGTCTTCATCAGCCTGTGTCCAAAACAAGCATAAGACAAAGAACTATCTAGATAGTTTTATAAGCTGCAGCTCTCAAGTCTTAAAAGCTCAGCCACAGTCCAAAAGTATCTTTAAAGGGATAGCTTACCAAAAAAAAAAATCTAAATTCTGTCATCGTTTACTCACTGTTATGTTGTACCACCCCCATGCAACTGACTTTCTTCTGTGGAACTCAAAAAGAGAATTTCTAAGAAATACCCTGGCTCTTGTTTATAATGAAAGTTAATGAGGAGTGGGGCTGTCAAGCTCTAAAAAGCACCATAAAAGTAGTCAAATATAGTTGAGTCTGCTGGATTCAGTTTCTCTGAAGTATTGTCACTAGCCTGTGTGAGAAAACAGCGTGAAACTCTCAGTGTATTCACTGAAAAACTTGCGGGTCAAGTGTCATTCATCGATGAATTCATCATTTTGGTTTGATGTTTGGTTCATGATTTGGTTCCAAAAATCCAGCCTCTTTTCTGATGGTTTTATTCACTGTCCTAAATAGACTCCAGTTCTTCAATGTATCTAACTCAGTGATATGTCAGTTATGAACCATCTTAATGTAAATAAGACACTTTAAGTCACTCCCCCATTCACGTAATGTGACATAAAAAGTACAGTACATTGATTGAAATTAATGTGGTACTTTCAGGCACCTAAATGAGGGTGAGTAAATTCTGACAATTTTCATTTTTGGGTCGGCAGATGAATTAAAAAATTATCTACCATTTCTTACTTGCCTGAAAACTTTGCATTGTTTTGCATTTAAAATGTTATTCATCTCTAATAGAGTGGAATTATTTAGCTGTTTTTGCCTAGAATAGTTATTTGTGACAAACAGATCACTAGGAGCATGATACCCAAGATATGATCAGTTTCTCTGTTAAACTGCCACAAAAATATGAAGGCACTTTGTGATTTTGTTTCTCATATTTTAATGTCAGTGATCTACTGATTGAATATTATACATTTGTGTCACAACATGAGTTCTGGAAGAAAAGCTTGGCAGGTTGAGATAACTTTTCATACTGATGCTATTTCAGTTTTTCCTTTCTCTTTGAAGTGTTAAAAGATCTTGGTGCATAAAGAAGATCTGTAAAAAAGTTGCAAAGACTAAAGTCTCAAAAACCAAAGAGATATTCTTTATAAAAGTAAGAGTCAACCACGCCTACCTAAAACGGCTCGTTTAACACGCCCCCACATAGCGCCGTCACGCTGTGGGGAAAGATTTGCATAACGCCGCCCAATGTGTCAAGCAAAGAAGAAGGCAGTATTTATTCTCACACTGTAGTATGTGGCTGCCGCAATGTTTGTTGCTACCGCCCCAAATAAAAGTAGTCGTGAAACTTCTCCCATTTGTTTCCTGTCCTGGAATGCGACATTGGTTTACTGCTGTACAGCGTGGCCGATTTGCAAGCGTAAAAAGACACGTAAGGTCAGTATAAGACGTAATTATGGCCCCACTGGATGTCACTACATGCATCGTTTATAATGTTTTTTTAGGTTTTTTTGTCCGTTGTCTCCGGCCGGACAGGGCATCATCACAGTATGGTAAGGGTGTAACATTTCCGTCACACGCTTGAGTTTTTAACGGTATTCGGCCAATCACAACGTGTTGGATAGCTGGCCAATCACAGCACACTCCACTTTTCAGACCGATGAGCTTTGTAAAAAAATCTACGCGTTTCAGAAAGGCGGGGCATAGAGGAGAAACTATAATGTACATTAGGTGGAAAATAATGTGTTTTTTGAACCTTGAACCGCCTCTTTTCTCCCCTTCCTGAACAAATTTCCCCCCGTAACCAAATACACATAAATAATGTAAACTCATCTGACCCCTTAAACAGCGCCCTGTTTTATTAGATTTTCTGTTGCTTAATTTGATTAATTTGAATGACATTCGCTTTACGCTACCGTTCAAAATGCTTGGGATCTGTAAGATTTTTACAAATTGTTTTGGACATGATCTTATTCTCTTCCACTCACCGCCCACCTCCAAATATACAGTTAAACAAATATGTAATATTTTGAAATTTAGTTAATATATTTTTTAAGTAATTCACTTCCTATGATGGCAAAGCTGAATTGTCAAAAGCCATTACTCCAGTCTTTTACAGTGTACATGCGTTCTATCAATCAGTGTCTTTGAAAAAACATTGTGCTGCTTAATATTGAAAATGAACTTTTTTTCCAAAGATTGGCTCGCCGACCAGAAAGTGAAACGACAGAATTGATTTTGAAATATTTTTTTTGTAACTTATAAATGTTTGTACTGTCACTTTTTGATCAGTTTACTGAATTCTTGCTAATATAAAAGTATTAATTTCTTTAAAAAAAAAAATAAATTTTATTGACACCAAAGGCTTTTAAAGTATGTATGTACCTGCCAGTTAGTCTAGTGTTCATTTTGTTCCTTGTATACTAATACATTTCAAAATAACAAATTAAATAACCAAGTACGCTTGTCCAATCATGTCCATTTTGTGATCTCTGGAGTCTGGAATCTGAACCACATCAGCAAGTGAACAGGAAACAGGAAGTGTAATGGTTGACCTTGAGCTTGGTGTTAGGCGCCCACTTTGTCCCAGTGTTTCTAATGATTCAGAGTGGTATGAATTACCTCAAGCTGAGCTTTTTTATGCCGACCCACTTCACCCCCCCTTCTGTGAGAGGGATCAGCAGATAGCAGCCGCAGAAGAGCAAGAGCAGCAGTGTTCCTCTTCCTCAGCGAAAGGCCTCCAATGTGGGGAATGTTCATTTGGATC